>SJYT01005547.1:166362-215665 GCA_006410635.1 Cephalophus harveyi
TGTCACAAACCTCCATCCATAGTTCTTCAGGCACTCTCTCCATCAGATCTAATCCCTTGAATCTATTTGTCACTTCCACTGTATAATCATGAGGGATTTGATTTAGGTCACACCTGAATAGTCCAGTGGCTGTCTCTTATACACATCTAGATGTGTATAAGAGACAGATATATATATAATATTTTTTGGTTGCTCCAGGGATTATAATATGAAATATATATATATTACATATATATTCTAACATATATTCTGAATGTTTTTTATTTCAGATAAATTTTTTCAGTACTAAAGTTTTCATATTACTTTTTATACTTTCTATTTCTCTACTGAGAATTTCTACTGAGATTGTTCCTCCTTATATCATGAAGTACAATTAAAATAGCTGTTTTTAGTGGTTTTGTCTGATTATTCCAACATTTGGATAATCTTGGACTTGGCCTCTGTTGATAGTGTTTTCCCTTGAGAATTGTTCACATTTTCCTGGTTCTTGCTGTGCTGAGTAAATATGCAACACATCCTAGATGGTTTGAATATTCTCTTTTGAGACTCTAGGTTACGTTAAAATCTGGAGATGGCTTTCAAAGTCAGAATCATCTCTACTTTCTCCAGCTTCTGGTGACTCTCTATTCTTTTGTTCAGAAAAATTAATTTCTGGGAGAGTTTTAGTTGCTGGCATTGCTACTCTATACAGTTGCAGTCCTACTCAGGACAAAGCAGTGAGAAAACGGAGACAGGAAAAAGTAACTCTTTGGAACATAAGAGCTTCTTTCTCCAATTACTCCTGCCTGCCAGAAAGATGGGGTTTCTCTCTCAGCTTAAGCTGCCGATGTGACCATCAGACAGTTCTATGCTAGAGCAGTTACTTGGGACATAGGCAAGCAGGGGAGGCACATGGCGAGGCCTCTGCAAACCACACTCTCAGCTTTGAAGGAAGCTCTTTTCTGGGCACTCCGGCCAGGAAAAAAAAAAAAGGCGGGGAAGGGGTTATCTTCAATCTTTTGCTATTCACACTCTGTGCACAACTAGGACAACCCACAGGTCAGAATGGAATGATGAAAAAATAAAAAATAATAATAATAATAAGGAAAACTCACCTTGCATGAGTCACTTCCTCAAGCTCTGACCCCTCTCTAAATCTGCCTGCTAGCTTTCCTTTTCAAAGTCATTAGGTCATTTCTATCTGTGTTGTGTCTAGAGAATTTTGCTTTGATCTGTGGTACAGAAAAGCTTATTCCATGTTTCAGCTCCAAAGCAGGTATCTAAGGCCATTTTATTTTATTTAAAAACAAAGTTCTGGTATAAATCTGGTGGGGAAAAAAATGTAAAACTTTAAAAATGTATTAATATTCATAAAATAGATTTCTGATATTTTTTAAATATTTATTTAGTTATTTGGCTGCACTGGATCTTAGTTATAGCATGCAAGATCTTTAGTTGACTCACACAGGATCTACTTCCCTGACCAAGGATCAAACCCAGGCCACCTGCATTGGGAGCGTAGAGGCTTAGCCACTGAACGACCAGGGATGTTCCTTAGGCCATTTTAGATAAAGCAGTACAAATCTTTCCTTAGTAAGAATTAATATTCTTGATAATTTTTATGTTAGCTTCTGTGGTGTTCATTTTAAATGCCATATTTTCACTTTTTCTCATAAGGATGTCACGAGAACAACTATTTCCTGTTCTTTGACCAGTCTCTTCTGACATCTCATTTTAATATTGTTTCCCCAAATTCAGGCCCCAAATTTAGAAACATGAAGCTATTAAGACATCCTTGATCCCCAAGATACCTTTTGAGTTTCCTGGACAGCCACTGAGTAAACATGAATGTTGACACTTTCACTTTGTAAAACAAGAAATAGCAAAAATAAATGAGTTTGTTTGGTGTCCTCCAGATTTTAATTCATTCAAAACTCTCATGAGAACTGTTTATTAAACCTGGTACATAAGAAAAACCTACAAAATTAAAAGAAATATTTGGCTTCCCAAGCTTGTTTTTTTGAATGCTGAGTTTTAAGCCAGCTTTTTCACTCTCCTCTTTCACTTTCATCAAGAGACTCGTTAGTTCCTCTTCACTTTCTCTCATAAGGGTGGTGTCATCTGCATATCTGAGGTTATTGATATTTCTCCCTGCAGTCTTGATTCCACTTTGTATTTCATCCAGCCTGGCATTTCACATGATGTACTCTGTATATAAGTTAAATAAGCAGGGTGACAATATACAGCCTTAACGTACTCCTTTCCCAATTTGCAACAAGTCTGCTGTTCCATGTCCAGTTCTAACTGTTGCTTCTTGAGCTGCATACAGATTTCTCAGGACACAGGTCAGGTGGTCTGGTATTTCCATCTCTTTAGAATTTTCCAGTTTATTGTGATCCATACAGTCAAAGGCTTTGGCATAGTCAACAAAGCAGAAGTAGATGTTTTTCTGGAACTCTCTTGCTTTTTCGACAATCCAACAGATGCTGGCAATTTCAGGTTCTCTGGTTCTTCTGAATTTTCTAAATCCAGCTTGAATATCTGGAAGTTCACGGTTCACATACTATTGAGGCTTCACTTGGAGAATTTTGAGCATTACTTTGCTAGCATGTAAATGAGTGCAATGGGCAGCAGTTTGAACATTCTTTGGCATTGCCTTTCTTTGGGATTGGAATGAAAACTGACCTTTTCCAGCCCTGTGGCCAAATTTGCTGGCATATTGAGTGCAGCACTTTAACAGCATCATCTTTTAGTATTTGAAATAGCTCAACTGGAATTCCATCACCTCCACTAGCTTTGTTCGTAGTGATGCTTCCTAAGGTCCACTTGACTTCCCATTCCAGGATGTCTGGCTCTAGGTGAGTGATCACACCATCGTGGTTATCTTGGTCTTGAAGATCTTTTTTATATAGTTCTTCTGTGTATTCTTGCCACCTCTTCTTAATATCTTCTGCTTCTGTTAGGTGCATACCATTTCTGTCCTTTTTGTGCCCATCTTTACATGAAAATTCCCTTGGTATCTTTAATTTCTTGAAGAGATCTCTAGTCTTTCCCATTCCATTGTTTTCCTCTATTTCTTTTCATTGATCACTGAGGAAGGCTTCCTTATCTCACCTTGCTATTCTTTGGACCTCTGCATTCAAATGGGTATATCTTTCCTTTTCCCCCTTACCTTTCACTTCTCTTCTTTTCTCAGCTATTTGTAAGGCCTCCTCAAACAAACATTTTGCATTTTTGCCTTTCTTTTTCTTGGGGATGGTCTTGATCACTGCCTCTTCAACCAATGTCACAAACCTCCATCCATAGTTCTTCAGGCACTCTCTCCATCAGATCTAATCCCTTGAATCTATTTGTCACTTCCACTGTATAATCATGAGGGATTTGATTTAGGTCACACCTGAATAGTCCAGTGGTTTTCCCTAATTTCTTTGATTTAAGTCTGAATTTGGCAATAAGGAGTTCATGATCTGAGCCTCAGTTAGCTCCCAGTCTTGTTTTTGCCAACTGGAAAAACAGCCCTAATATTTATTGATTTATAAGGAAATCAACCCTAAATATTGGAAGGACTGATGCTGAAGCTAAATTTTCAGTACTTTGGCCACCTGATGCAAAGAGCTGACTCATTGGGAAAGCACATGATGCTGGCAAGGATTGAAGGCAGGAGGAGAAGGGGGCAACAGAAGGTGAAATGGTTGGATGGCATCACCAATTCAATGGACATGAGTTTGAGCAAGTTCCAGGAGACAGTGAAGGAGAGAGAGGCCTGGCGTGCTGCAGTCCATGGAGTCACAAAGAGTTGGACACAACTGAGCAAGTGAACAACAACAAAAGCTTGTTTTTATAGAAGTAATTTGTTGTTAATGTGAGCCATGTCTTAGAGATTACATATTTTTCAGATTGAGAAGTAGGATATTCATGTTTGTGTATAAAAACTGACATAACTGTCTACCAGTTGATTTATTTTAGAAAATATTTTGTTTCTACCTACATTTTAATAACCTTTTCAGTTGCAGATAATCATAATATGTTTTCTGTTTTAGAATAAAGTGCTGGAAATCTGTCAATACCCTCACTCTCATATGTTCCTACCCTAAGGTAATTATTGAAAATACCCTTATAAATTTATATAGATATATATTATGCCTTAAAGAATAGTATCTTCTTTTGTTCTGATATTATTATTATAATAATTATAAATAGACATGACTTACATTTAATTTGTTCACCCAGTTATGAAGTTTTTCTTTCTAACTTTTCTGACCACTCCCCCTCAATCTATGACAAACTGAAATCAAGATGGTAATGTAGATGAAAAAGTGTGGTAATTTGCCTTCCCTCATCTGGTCTTCCTATCATCTCAGAAAGTAAAAGCACTAGAAGGAGGGATTATAAAGGATCCATCCCATTTGTAGACTCTCTTGTCTAGTAATTGTCAAAATCAGCTCTTGTCTCCTAACCTTCTTCTCACCCACTGGGTACACACTTATGGGCTCATCTCATCCTATCTAGAGGGCAACTTTCATACTTAACTATGAACTGAACTCCTTTTTAGTAATTACAAATTCCTCACTTTCTCACCTGCAAAGAGTAGACTCTGTTTTGCAACATTTTACTTTGGTGGTTTATTTATTTATTTATTATGGGTCAGGAAGATCCCTTGGAGAAGGGCATGGCAACCCACCCCAGTATTCTGGCCTGGAAAATCCCATGGACAGAGGAGCCGGGTGGGCCACAGTCCAGGGGGTCGCAAAGAGTCAGACATGACTGAGTGACTAACACTTCAGTCCTTCACTCTCTGATATCTATGTTTCCCATTTAGCTCACATAAAAACTGTGGACTAGAGAAAATATTACCCTCATGCAGACCTAACTCACGACATTGTTCCAGGGAGCCCTCCAGCTTGCGCATAAGGACCCCATTCACCCATTAACAGGTCTTGGTAGGGACCTTGGCCAACTGGCTCATATAGTAAGAGACCAGCAGGGGCAGCAGCATCAAACATCTCCACCAGCGCCTTCCAAGAGGTGGGTCCCAATCCCTAGGCCCACCTGCCCATTTGCTTTTAGGCTGTCATTGAAAAAAAAGGTCAGAACGAAAGGCAGAGCTTATTGCTGGTGGTGGTTTAGTCACTGTGTCATGTCCGACTCTTGGGACCCCCATGGGCTGTAGCCCAGCAGGCTCCTTTGTCCATGGGATTTCATCCCTGGTGGCTCTGCCTGTCATGCAGGAGACTGCCTGCAATATTGGAGACAGGGCTTCAATCGCTGGGTCGGAAAGATCCGTTGGAGAAGGAAATGGCAACCCACTCCAGTATTCTTGCCTAGGAAATCCCATGGACAGAGTTTATTGCTGGTCATCTTTCAAATTCTACTGTATTATAGAGCATGCAGATGCTCCATTAGACAGGACATTGAGACAACAGGCATAAATCATAGCTGAACTAGTAAAACTAGGGCATTTGGACCCCACTTCCAGGTCTTGTCACCCAGTGGATGGCCAACACGTCTGAAGCTAAAACTTCTATTCTGATTCAGGTTCCATTCAGCTGCCTCTCTCAGACTCAGCCTTCAGACTGCCCAGTGGCTGAGCCTAGTTATCTTTCCAGACCTGGCATGACCCTCTGTCCTCAAGGATTTCCTTACAGCTATGTCCTGCCAGGGCTAGAAGCCAGCTGGAGCTCACCATTCCCCCACATTGGTGGGGTCTGAGCACCCCACCTGCTCCCAGCCCTGACTGACTTAATCCACATAGTGCTCAGCCAGAAACAGAGTGGATCACGTTGCCTCTGGGGAAAAAAAAAGTTACAGAAAAGCAAATTATGCCACTCCTCTGATAAAGTACAGGAAATACTGGACAAGCAGCAGTTTAGATAAAGATTTGTCAAGTAAAGAAAGGAGATTAAATAGAAATATGTACAAGTAAAATGAGACTGCCCTATATAATGAAGATAAAGGCAAGGTCCTTCCCTATACAAGCTCATAACTTTGGGTGAGTCACTTACACATTGTCAGACCTCAGGGCTGTTCAGATTTAGAAAGAAGGGGACCTGGAACCCAGTGACCCCCCAGCAAGTGATGGATGAATAAGGGAGAAAGTGAATGAATGATTGAGTGTAGTATGGGCTGAGATTCAGAGCAAAAGAGTTTTTAAAAATAGGTAAATTTTTATTTAATTTCCCACGTGGTTCAGTGATTAAAAAATCCACCTGCCAATGCAGGAGATGCAGGTTTGATCTCTGGGTCAGGAAGATCCCCAGGAGAAGGAAATGGCAACCCACTCCAGTATTCTTGCCTGAGAAATCCCATGGATAGAGGAGCCTGGCAGGCTACCATCTATGGGGTCACAAAAGAGTCGGACACAGTTGAACAACTAAACACAACAAAATTTTGTTTAAATCTTTTATTGCTAACAAAAATCATGTGAAGATTGGCCATGGTCTGTAGTTGTCATTGTTTAGCAACTCAATCATGTCCGACTCTCTGCAATCCCATGGACCGCAACATGCCAGGCTTCCCTGTCCTTCACTGTCTCCTGGAGTTTGCTCAAACTCATGTCCATTATCGTTGATGCTATCCAACCATCTCAACCTCTGTCACCCCCTTATCCTCCTGCCCTCAATCTTTCCCAGCATCAGAGTCTTTTCCAATGAGTCAGTTCTTTGTATCAGGTGGCCAAAGTATGGGAGTTTTAGCTTTAGCATCAATCCTTCCAGTGAATATTCAGGGTTCATTTCCTTTAGGATTGACTGGTTTGATCTCCTTGCAGTCCAAGGGACTCTCAAGAGTATTCTCCAGCCCCACAGTTTGAAAGCATCAATTCTTCAGTACTCAGCCTTCTTTGTGGTCCAACTACAATCACAGATAACTAACCAAAATGGCCTGCAGAGTTAAACCAGAGGGAGGACATGTTTTTCTGGCAGGAAAGCAGTGAAGTCTCCACATCCCTGAGAGCAAGATCAACATGGATGTGGAATGCTCCCACTATGGTGCAGTGTGCTGAGGTCTTGGTATATCTTGCATAGAAAGCTGAGTTTAGAGATTCTCACATATTTAGTAAGAGAACTTTATGCTTCTCTTTTTTTCCTTCTTTTTTCTTTTCCTTCTTGACATAGAAAAAATGATATCCTGTATTCCACCCTGACTTCTTCTATTGCAGAAGGTAAACACTGTTGAAAAAGCCTCATAAATTTTCAGACTTTGTTCCTTCTGTTTCACAAGCGCCTCTACACATATTTGAACAACTGAGAACACACAGGAGCAAAACTCTTTATCCCAGTCACGCATGATGCTAAAGGTACACACACAGGCTGAACGCCGCTTTACAAAGCTCTCTGTTCCTCAGGAGTTTGGAAACCCTAATGAGGATAAAATATCCTGGCCTCTGCATCACAGTGATGTGTTTAAAGTTATATTGCTGTTGTTTAGTAGCTCAGTTGTGTCTGATTCTTTGCAACGCCATAGACTGTAATCTATTAGGCTCCTCTGTCCATGGGATTTCTGGAATACNGATGAGATGGCTGGATGGCATCACTGACTCGATGGATGTGAGTCTGAGTGAACTCCGAGAGATGGTGATGAACAGGGAGGCCTGGCGTGCTGCGATTCATGGGGTCGCAAAGAGTCGGACACGACTGAGCGACTGAACTGAACTGAACTGAGAGTGGGTTGCCATTTAATTCTTCAAGGGAATCTTTCCAATCCAGGGATCAAACCTGAATCACCTGCATTGGCAGGCAGATTCTTTACCACTGAGCCACCTGGGAAGCCCTCTTTAAAATTATATCCTGCCTTAAAAAGCTGTGTGACCATGAGCATGTTACAAAAACACTATGAGTATCTGGAAATGGGGGATAATACTCATCCCCTTGTAGGTATCCTTTTACAATGAACTCAAACAACGTAAGGTAAATAGCTGGCATACAGCAGGCACTCAACAATGGTCTGTGTCCTTTCTCTCAACAGGGGAGTCACCTTTAAACTCACATCCAATAACAAAACCCCAGGAGAAGAAGATCAACTTGCTTTTGGATATTTTGTATCAAAGTAGTTATTTGATGAATTTTTTGTGTATACACTTGGAAGTTATGCTTCCCCTTTCTATTCTTTGGGTGTATGGCTGTGTGTGTGCATCCTAAGTCACTTCAGTAATGTCCAACTCTGCAACCCCGTGGACTGTAGCCAGGCTCCTCGGTCCATGGGATTCTCCAGGCAAGAATACTAGAGTGGGTTGCCATGCCCTCCTCCAGGGGACCTTCCTGACCCACGGATTGAACCTACACCTCTTGCGTCTCCTATATTTGGGTTCTTTACCACTTTCCTGCTGCTAGTGAGAAGATGATGATGTCTCATTTTTGTTCTGTTTTTAGGCAACTTGGACTTTGCTCTCTGTTTCCATACAGGATCTTTGTTTTAGGTGTTTTGCAATTTTGTTCCCATGTTTCTAGCTGTTGTTTATTTTTATTTATTTAGGCCTCACCGAGCTTCCTGAATCTAAGAACTTGCTTTCTTCCTTGAGATTGGGAAATTCTCAGCCATTATTTCTTTGAATGTTGCCTCTATCTCTTACAAGCTCAGTCTTGCACTTGGAAGGATCTTTTTTTATGTCATCCAGTATTCCTAGAGTTTTATTTAATAGTAGTGAATGTGGACCTCCCCATTCACAGAAATAAAAGTCCTAATCTGTGCATTTTTAAAGTTCTCGGAATTTAGCATTAAATTCGAATGTAATACCAAAGAACTCCTTAGAGCCCCAAATTACTTATTTAAATCACAAAATTTGAATATGCTGCATACAATGATATTATTCTTATAACAATGTTAAGCTGAACAATGAAAGCAGGGGAATGTTGGAACTTAAATTTCCTGACTGACACTCAGAGGATGCTCTAAAACCTTACTGAGTCAACATCCCTCCTCCCAAAACTTGCCTGCCTGAAGACACCCCTTACCATGGCCAACAAGTTTCTTTTTTAAAATCACCAAACTGCCCATCATTATTCTCTTGTCTGTGAGCTAATTAAGCATCATGATTTCATTCCATTAAATATATTAACACTAAATTTGCTGTTGTCATTTAGTCGCTAGGTCATGTCTGTCTCTTTGGGACCCCATGGACTGTAGCCCACCAGGCAGGCTCCTCTGTCCGTAGGATTTCCCAGGCAAGATTACTGGAGTGGGTTGCCATTTCCTTCTCAACACTAAGTTGTTTATATTTTTTCAGAATACTTGGTAGCATTTTATATACTTGCCAGCTTTTTTTTTTTCCTTTTTGCCTAAATTCACCCTAAAAATACAATATCCCTCTTTCTTTTCTGTGTTCTTCAAACACAACAACTGTTTGCAGGGACCCTGCACTCTCACAGGCACATCTGCTAAGTTTTCACTTGTATGAATGACAACAAAGGCCACCCGAGGGCAGAGAACTCTAGACCATGTCCTCAGTCAACACTATTTGAACACAGTCGTTCATCAGGGCAGAATCCACCTCCTGGAACCTCAACCCACATTTCCTCATTTCTTCACCATATCCAAGAACATCTCTATGAGAAACTTCATGAAGTATTTTTAATGAGATGAAAACATTCAGACAGTATTGCTAAGTCCACTAATTAAAAACAAGAAAAAATGAAGCTGATTGGTGATCGATGTGTTTGTTCGTCAGGAACCTCAGCAGGCACCCAGTGTTCATTATCTCCTCTTGTAAATGTTGCGACACCATCTGTTTCATGTGGCATTCCCGAGGCTACCAGGAACTGACTTGAAGTTTATCAGTCCTGAGTCTTCATTTTTCCCCTTTTTCTGAAAGGAACTCACACAAGTCCAGTGTCTATTGTCCCTCCCCAGGATTCCTCAAAGGTGACTGGCAGGAACTCTGAGAAATACTCTGGAATGTGACTGGTCTGGAGCTGAAGGGTCCACTTGCCAAATGCTTGACCAGTTTTCTGACTCTCCTTTCACCTCTCCTGAGTCTTTGTTGTTGTTCAATCACTAAGTTGTATCCGACTCTTTGTGACCCCATGGACTGCAGCACACCAGGCTCCTCTGTCCTCCGTTATCTCCTAGAGTTTGCTCAAATTCATGTCCATTGAGCAGGTGAAGCTGAAGGAGAAAACAGAACAGGCTCCATCTTGAAAGCAGGACTCCATCTTGGGCCAGACCGTGGACTTTGAGCTATATGCCCGGTATCTATGGAAACGACATACCAGCTGGAAAACCAGGCCCTCCAGAAGGAAGAGCCCCAGGGCTCATACCTAGACTCTCCATTGCCTAACAGGATACCCTAATTATCTGTGAAACCGAATAGAATCATAAATTCTACTATGCTTATTGGGGTATGACCACAGGCCTGTTAATAGTTGTCCACTGTTAACTACCTAGGCTTAAGGCATACAAATCACGGGTTAACTTTGATTGTATCTTTCTTTTTCTTTGTTCAGACTAGTTTCAGAGAATTTGGGGAGTTTGAGTACGTACACTTAGGGTATATAACGTTTTCACAAAAACTGGTTGGGGTTCTTGGCTAAGAGGAGACTGTGCCTTGGGCCCGCCAGTGTAATAAACTGCACTCCACTATCTGCACTGTCCTGAGTGAGTTTGTTTCTGGAACTCATGGCTACAACAATAGCGGTGAGTGGCGAGTAGCGTTGGAGTTACAGGAGGAAATGGGAGGTGGTGCCTGGGGACTGGGGAGAGGCTTGGAGGGAATCCAGGAACTTTGTCGGAGGATGTGGGGGGCCCAGTCCCTCCCCAGAGACTCCCTTGGTCGTAAGGCAAAGGCAAAGGGAATGTTTTGATTAAGACTTTCTGACTTTGGGCTCAGGTACAAGTTTTTCCTGGTTCCTGTGTGGACCCTGCAGCCTCATCCAGTGGCTGCTTTAGAAGGTCAGCTGATCAGCCCTGCTCCTCCCTTCAGTTCAGTTCAGTTCAGCTGCTCAGTCATGTCCAACTCTTTGCGACCACATGAATCGCAGCACGCCAGGCCTCCCTGTCCATCACCAACTCCTGGAGTTTACCCAAACTCATGTCCATCGAGTCGGTGATGCCATCCAGCCATCTCATCCTCTGTCATCCACTTCTCCTCCTGCCCCAATCCCTCCCAGCATCAGGGTCTTCTCCAATGAGTCAAATCTTCGCATGAGATGGCCAAAGTATTGGAGTTTCAGCTTCAGCATCAGTCCTTCCAATGAACACCATGGACTAATCTCCTTTAGAATGGACTGGTTGGATCTCCTTGTAGTACAAGGGACTCTCAAGATTCTTCTCCACCACCACAGTTCAAAAGCATCAATTCTTTGGCTCTCAGTTTTCTTCACAGTCCAACTCTCACATCCATACATGACCACTGGAAAAACCATAGCCTTGACTAGACGGACCTTTGTTGGCAAAGTAATGTCTCTGCTTTTCAATATGCTATCTATGTTGGTCATAACTTTTCTTCCAAGGAGTAAGCGTCTTCTAATTTCATGGCTGCAATCACCATCTGCAGTGATTTTGGAGCCCAAAAAAATAAAATCGGACACTGCTTGCACTGTTTCTCCATCTATTTCCCATGAAGCGATGGGACCAGATGCCATGATCTTCATTTTCTGAATGTTGAGCTTTAAGCCAACTTTTTCACTCTCCTCTTTCACTTTCATCAAGAGGCTTTTTTGTTCCTCTTCACTTTCTGCCATAAGGGTGGTGTCATCTGCATATCGCTCTTCCCTTAGGATCTTCTAAAATTGCAAATGCTCCCAGACTTGGGATTTATTTTGCAGTGTTTTCTGAACTAGTTTTTCTTTTCTATCTCCAAAGTATTTTGTTTCTGAGAACAGAGTTCTGAGACTTGTAAATAACTGCATAGGTTTTGATTTAACAAATCGTGAATTATTGAATCACATCGTTCCTAAGTTACTGAGGTAGCCATTAACAAAAGAAGCATCTCCATGCTGAGCCAGGCCGCTGGGAGAGTTTTTCAGTGACGCCATTATAAAGTGTATAACAATGGCACCCCATCCAGTACTCTTGCCTGCAAAATCCCATGGACGGAGGAGCCTAGTAGGCTGCAGTCCATGGTGTTGCTAAGAGTCGGACACGACTGAGCGACTTCACTTTCACTTTTCACTTTCATGCATTGGAAACAACCCACTCCAGTGTTCTTGCCTGGAGAATCCCAGGGACAGAGGAGCCTGGTAGGAGGCTATCTATGGGGTCGCACAGAGTCGGACACGACTGAAGCAACTTAGCAGCAGCAATAGCAGCAATCACATCTCTTTAGGAAGAAATCGCTAAATTATAAAAGAAAGCATACTAAATGTTGTTTGGTATTAATATTCACAATAATGTTTTAGAGTTTGCCTCACCACATTTTAAAAATCCATTTCCATCCCACTGAAGTAATCATGATCGATTCTGAGCTTGCAATCTGCAAGGGTATTTCAGACTTAAAAACACCCTATTGTCTTCTGTGCATTATTCCAATAAGGTTACTAATTGTTTAATTTTGCTTTTTTCTCCAAGAAAAAAGCTATTTCACAAAGTATAATTTCTCAAACATATGGTTCTCTTTATTCTGCCAGCATATAAAAGCTTCTGTTATGATTTGTATAAACTTGCCAAGTGAATTAAATCAATATACAAAATGCATATGTCACCATGCAAATGTAGAAATCTGTCTGAGTGTGAGGGAAACCCACCCACCCTCATGCCAACAAGAGCCAGGGAGGTGCCCAAATATAGAGAAGTTTGGCTCAGGGCATAAAACAGTCATTTTATAATTCATTTACTGGGTTCCAGAACTGTTCATAATTCAATTTCCTGTAGTTTCAACTCAGGGCTTTCTTTGTTAGTGGACTGATGCTCTGTGCAGATGGGCCAGCCACTCGCCCAAGGACTATTTCTATGTGCTTTCAGCTAAGAACCCTGGAGAGTTCTTCTGACCTTCCACCCAGAAATTAAAATAAGCATGGCCATCAGTTGGTTTTAAAACCTGTGTAGCAGGACTTCCCTGCTGGTCCAGTGGTTTAAGAATCTGCCTGTCAATGCAGGGACACCGGTTCAACCTCTAGTCCAGAAGATTCCACATGCTGTGGGTAACTAAGCCCATGCACCATAACTACTGAAGCCCAGGTGCCCTAGAGCCCATGCTTCACAACAAGAGAAGCCCACACCACAAATAGAGAGTAACCCCACTGCTTGTTGCAACTAGGGAAAACCCACTCACAGTTTAAAAGACCCAGCAGTCAAAAATAAATAAATATGTGTCATTGTTGTTGTTCAGTTGCCAAGTCATGTCCGACCCTTTGCAACTCCATGGGCTGCAGCACACCAGGCTTTCCTGTCCTTCACTATCTCCAGGAATTTGCTCAAACTCATGTCCATTGAGTCAGTGATGCCATCCAACCATCTAATCCTTTGCCACCCCTTTCTCCCCTTGCCCTCGATCTTTCCCAGCATCAGTCTTTTCCTTTTTTATATTTATAACTATATACAGGGCTTCACTGATAGCTCAGTTGGTAAAGAATCCACCTGCAATGCAGAAGACCCCTGTTTGATTTCTGGGTCAGGAAGATACGCTGGAAAAGGGATAGGCTACCTACTCCAGTATTCTTGAGCTTCCCTTGTGGCTCAGCTGGTAAAGAATGTGCCTGCAATGTGGGAGACCCGAGTTCGATCCCTGGGTTGGGAAGATCCCCTGGAGAAGGGAAAAGCTAGTATTCTGAAGTGAAGGGACAGTATTCTGGCCTGGAGAATTCCAAGGACTGTATAGTCCATGGGGTCACGAAGAGCCAGATGCAAATTTCACTCACTTTCACTCACTCACTCATAACCATATAAATAAATATAATTGTTTTTTAAGCCTGTACATATTTTTAGGGTATATTTAGAAAAAATAAATATAAACCATACTTCAAACAATTGTAAATTTAGCCAAAGTCACCATTCCTTCATTTTTTACAATATTTAGGTTTCTTCTCCCCATCTGCTTCTCTCTCACTCCACCCTGCACTTCTCCATCATCTCCACCTGGCCTGCAGCATTTCCAGGATAGAAATAGAGAGCAAAGAAGTGGTGCTGGAAGGAGAGGTAAGTTATCTGCTTTTGCTCCTCTCCCTACAGAGTGTGCACCTATGGTACCCAGCTTTGGAGGGACTCTGAAACAATGAAATTGCTTGAAAGAAAATTGGAGCAATGCACTCAAAGAGCGTTTTCCCCACTTATCTTCATCTTTTGTCAAATTCCAAGTGCACTCTTTTTCTCTGAATCCCTAATTAGAGCTGTGAGATGTTCTTTGTAAGGAGAAAGCATTTATTCTTTCTATGGCTTCCTTAGTGGTTTTTTTTTTTTTTTTTTTTCTCTTCCAGCTTTACGGAGATATAACTTACATACAGCACTGTATAAATTTAAGGTGTATAACATAATGATTTGACTTACATACATCATGAAATGATGATCACAGTAAGTTTAGTGAAGATTTATCCTCTCATGTGGATGCAAAATTAAAGAAACAGAATATGAGAACTCTTGGGATTTACTCACTAAACAACTTCTGTTTGTAACATGCAGCAGTGTTGGTCATATTTATCATGTTGGACATTACACCCCTAGTACTTACTTATAACTCACAGTTTGTACCTTTTGACCACCTTCAACCAATTTTCCCTGCTCCAACCCATCCCTGCCTCTAATTGCTACAATCTGATCTCTTTTTCTCTGCATTTGTTTGTTTTTAAAGTATAATTGTTCTTTGGAAGGAGTGATGCTAAAGCTGAAACTCCAGTACTTTGGCCACCTCATGTGAAGAGTTGACTCATTGGAAAAGACTCTGATGCTGGGAGGGATTGGGGGCAAGAGGAGAAGGGGATGACAGAGGATGAGATGGCTGGATGGCATCACTGACTCAATGGACATGCATTTGAGTGAACTCCAGGAGTTGGTGATGGACAGGGAGGCCTGGCGTGCTGCAATTCATGGGGTTGCAAAGAGTTGGACACTACTGAGCAACTGAACTGAACTGAACTGAACCTACAACACTATGTTAGTTCCTGTTATGCCACACAGTGATCTGATATTTCTATGCACATTTGGGGCTTCCCAGGTGGCCCTAGTGGTAAAGAACCCACCTGTCAATGCACAAGACTTAAAAGATGCATGTTTGATCCCTGGGTCAGGAAGATTGCAGTTTTCTTTCCTGGAGAATTCCATGGACAGAGGAGGTTGGCAAGCTATGGCCCATAGGGTCACAAAAAATCAAACACAACTGATGTGACTTCATACACTTGCACACATACACATTTAAAAATGATTACCACAATAAGTCTAGTTACAATATATCACCATACAAAGATATTACACAATGATTGACTGCATTCTCCACACTGTACATTTCATGCTTATGACTCATTTATTTATTTTGTACCTCTTAATCTCCGGCACCTATTTCTCTTCTCACCTCACCCCTACCTCTGGCAACCACCTGTTTGTTCCCTGTATCTATAACTCTGTTTTGTCACCTTTGTTCACTTGTTTTGCTTGTTATGTTATGTTCATGTGTTATGTTTGTTCTTTTGTTTCTAGATTCCCAATACAAGTGAAATCACACAGTATTTGTCCATCTCTGAGTTATCTCACTTAGCATAATACACTCTAAACACATCCATATTGTTGAACATGTCAAGAGTTCATTTTTATGGCATATATGTATATATTGCAAATATCACATCTTTATCTATTTGCTTATTGATGGACATTTAGTTTGCTTCCATATCTTGCCAGTGTAAATAATATTGCAATGAACATAGTGGTGCATATATCTTTTTGAATGAGTGTTTTCATTTATTTTTTTGGATAAATACCCAAGAGTGGAATTGCTGGATCATATGAGAGTTTTATTTTTAATTTTTTGAAGAATTGCCATACTGTTTTCCATAGTGGCTTCACCAATTTACATTACCATCAAAATGCACAAGGATTTCCTTTTGTTTCCTTTTTTTTTTTTTTTTTTAAGATTTTTTGATGTGGACCATTTCTAAGTCTTTCTTAAATGTGTTACAATATCAGTTCTGCTTTATGTTTTGGTTTCTCAGCCCTGAGGCATGTGGGATCTTAGTTCCCTGACCAGGGGTTGAACGCACACTCCCTGCATTGGAAGGCAAAGTCCTAACCACTGGACCACCAGGGAAGTCCCAAGCAATCCCTTTCCTACACATCCTTGCCAACAATTGTTATTGATAACATTGTTATTGATTTGTCTTCTTGATAATGGCCATTCTGGTCTTGATTTGCATTTCCCTGATAATTAGTGACATTGAGCATATTTTAATGTGCCTATTATCAAAATCTGCCAATTATTTAGTTCCAAGGAGCAAAATCATATATACTGCTGTTGTAAAACTTGGCAGTGCTTAGGAAATTGAGTACTTAGGGAACTGAAACAGATTTAAGCAATGAAGGTCCATACAACAAGAGGAATGAACTATCTACAACAACATGCAGAAATGTAGATGAAACCTCACAAACATAATGTTGAGAAAAGCCAGACAGCAAAGACGACCTACAATAAGTTCTGATGACACAAAATTCAAAAACAGGCAATATTAATCTCCAGTGTTAGAGGTCAGGAGAGTGGTCATTCTGGTGGCATGGGAGTGAATGGAGGAGTCTTAGGGGAATACCTGGGGTTCTGGTTATGTTCTGAATCTTAATCTGAGTTCTCATACATAAGTGTGCTCTATGAAAATTCATTGAGCTGGGTACACAGAAAAGTCTCTTTTCTGAAGTACGTTCAGTTCAGTTCAGTTCAGTCACTCAGTCATGTCCAAATCTTTGTGTCCCCATGGACTGCAGCATGCCAGGCCTCCCTGTCTATCACCAACTCCCGAGTTTACTCAAACTCATGTCCATTGAGTTGGTGATGCCATCCAACCATCTCATCCTCTATCATCCCCTTCTTCCCCCAACTTCAATCTTTCCCAGCATCAGGGTCTTTTCAAATGAGTCAGATCTTTGCACTGGGTAGCCAGAGTACTGGAGTTTCAGCTTCAGCATCAGTCCTTCCAATGAATATTCAGGACTGGTTTCCTTTAGGATGGACTAGTTGGATCTCCTTGCAGTCCAAGGGACTGTCAAGGTTCTTCTCCAACACCGCAGTTCAAAAGCATCAATTCTTTGGTGTTCAGCTATCTTTATAGTCCAACTCTCACATCCATACATGACCACTGGAAAAACCAAAGCTTTGACTAGATGGAACTTTGCTGGCAAAGTAATGTCTCTGTTTTTTAATATGCTGTCTAGGTTGGTCGTAGCTTTTCTTCCAAGGAGTAAGCGTCTTTTAATTTCATGGCTGCAGTCACCAACTGCAGTGATTTGGGAGCCCTCCCCCCAAATAAAGTCTGTCACTGTTTCCACTGTTTTCCCATCTATTTCCCATGAAGTGATGGGACCGGATGCCATGATCTCAGTTTTTTGAATGTTGAGTTTTAAGCCAACTTTTCCACTCTCCTCTTTCACTTTCACTGAGAGGCTCTTTAGTTCCGCTTCACTTTCTGCCATAAGGGTGGGGTCATCTGCATATCTGAGGTTATTGATATTTCTCCCGGCAATCTTGATTCCAGCTTGTGCTGCATCCAGCCCAGCATTTCTCATGATGTACTCTGCATATAAGTTAAATAAGCAGGGTGACAATATACAGCCCTGTCTCTTATACACATCTCAGGATTCCTCAAAGGTGACTGGCAGGAACTCTGAGAAATACTCTGGAATGTGACTGGTCTGGAGCTGAAGGGTCCACTTGCCAAATGCTTGACCAGTTTTCTGACTCTCCTTTCACCTCTCCTGAGTCTTTGTTGTTGTTCAATCACTAAGTTGTATCCGACTCTTTGTGACCCCATGGACTGCAGCACACCAGGCTCCTCTGTCCTCCGTTATCTCCTAGAGTTTGCTCAAATTCATGTCCATTGAGCAGGTGAAGCTGAAGGAGAAAACAGAACAGGCTCCATCTTGAAAGCAGGACTCCATCTTGGGCCAGACCGTGGACTTTGAGCTATATGCCCGGTATCTATGGAAACGACATACCAGCTGGAAAACCAGGCCCTCCAGAAGGAAGAGCCCCAGGGCTCATACCTAGACTTTGCTTTTGAACTGTGGTGTTGGAGAAGACTCTTGAGAGTCCCTTGGACTGCAAGGAGATCCAACCAGTCCATTCTGAAGGAGATCAACCCTGGGATTTCTTTGGAAGGAATGATGCTAAAACTGAAACTCCAGTCCTTTGGCCACCTCATGCAAAGAGTTGACTCATTGGAAAAGACTCTGATGCTGGGAGGGATTGAGGGCAGGAGGAGAAGGGGATGACCGAGGATGAGATGGCTGGATGCATCACTGACTCGATGGACGTGAGTCTGAGTGAGCTCCGGGAGTTGGTGATGGACAGGGAGGCTGGCATGCTGCGATTCATGGGGTCGCAAAGAGTCGGACACGACTGAGCAACTGAACTGAACTGAACTGAGCTGCATAGGTGGAGAAGGGAGCCCTAAGAATCTGGGCTTTAAAGCAAAACAAAACAAAAAAAAATTTGGAAGGTATATTCAATATCAGCTGGATACCACAGGGCATGGGAGCCAGGAGTTGATTCTCAGAGTCAGCCCAAATAAGTCATAAACAAAAAACAAGGGAAAAAGACCAATAAAAACGTTTGGGGAGAAAATCAGAATTCAGAGTTGATACAATATACAATCTCAGATGTCAAGTTTTCAACACAAAATTACAAAAAGTAAATAGAACCCATACTCCAGAAGAAAAATATTTAATAAAAGCTGTTACTGGTCATGGTGCTAGTCAATCAGTAGTGTCCAGCTCTTTGCAACCCAATGGACTGTAGCCCATCAGGCTCCTCTTTCCTTGGAATTTTCCAGGCAAGAATACTGGAGTGGGTAGCCATTCCCTTCTCCAGGGGATATTCCTGACCCAGGGATCAAACCCAGGTCTCTGCAGGACTCTGCATTGCAGGCCGATTCTTTACCATCTGAGCCACCAGGGAAGCCCAAAGAATTAAATGTTCTATTACTCTTTTGTTTTTTGATTCCAAGGGACTTGATCTGTTGTCTTTTTTTGTTTTTTACAGCTACTCGTTAGTGGTGGTGGTGGCCGTGTTTAGCTGACAAAGACTCAAAAGTAGCTATTATAAATAAATCAAGGAACTAAAGAAAACCAGGTGTAAAAATTTAAAGAAAATTATGACAATAAATCAACAAATGGATATTTTCAATAAGAAGTAGAAATTATAAGTAAAAAACAAGAAAGAAGTTCTGGAGGTGAAAAATCCGATAACCAAAATGAAACTTTCACCGAGAGAACTCAATAACAGATTTGAAATGAAAGAAAAAGTTTCTGTGGACTTGAAGACAGAGGAATAGAAATTTCCAATCTGAAGAACAGAGAGAAAAAAGATTAAGTAAAAATTAACAGAGCCCATCAAGCATAACATGTACACTCCATGAGAATCACAGAAAGGGTTAAAAAAAGGGTGGGGGGTAGAAGCAGAAAAAAATTGAAGGAACAATGACCAAAATTTTCCAGAATTTATGAGAAAAGCATTAATATACCATCTTAATTCAGTGTGCTGAAGCAATTACTATGAACTGGGCAACTTATTATCATGCATTTATTTTTCACAATTCTGGAACATGGCATCCAAATCAGGGTGCCAGCACCACTGGGTTCTGATGAGATAAAACTTCCTGTTGTATCCCCAGGTGGCAGAAAAAAGGGATAGCTAGTGCTCTGGCCTCGTCTAATGAAGGCACCAATCACTTAATTACCTCCTAAAAGCCCCACCTCCAAATACCATCACATAGGAAATTAGATTTCAATATATAAATTCAGTCAATATTCAACAAATATTCAGTCAATAACATCTACATATCCAAGAAGTCTGATGACTACTAAGTAGGATAAA
The DNA here is from genome assembly GCA_006410635.1 of Cephalophus harveyi. NCBI lineage: Eukaryota > Metazoa > Chordata > Mammalia > Artiodactyla > Bovidae > Cephalophus > Cephalophus harveyi. The sequence continues at coordinate 186,272 of SJYT01005547.1, forward strand.
TTCAAATACTGCATAGTTGAATTGTAGAAAGGCAAAGAGAAAATCTTGGAAGTATCAAGAGAGGACATCTATGGTGGTGCAGTGGATAGAAACCCACCTGCCAATGCAAGGGACATGGATTCGATCCCAGGTCTGGGAAGAATCTACATGCCACAGAGCAATTAAGTCCGTGGGCCACAACCACTGAGCCTGTATGCCACAACTACTGGAGCCCATACACCCTAGAGCCGCACAGCAAAACTACTGAGTCCCTAGGCTGCAATTTCTGAAGCCAGAGTGCCTAGAAACTGTGCTCAGCAACAAGAGAAGCCCATGCACCACAACGAAGAGCAACCCCCGCATGCTGCGACTGGAGAAAGCCCCAGCACAGCAAGGAAGACCCAGTGCAAGAATAAACTTAAAAAAGAAAATAACTTTTAAAAGAAAAAAATAATTCATGAACAGAAGAGCATCAACATGATTGATGGGCATCTTCATCTAACAAGAGAAAGCCAGAAAGCTGGAGAATGACATATTCAATGTGCTTAAAACCAAAAAAAAAAAAAAAAAACACCTATCAATCAAGAATTCTAACTATGCGGTAACCATGTTGTAATATATATATACATCAAATCAGCATGCACACCTAAAACTAATACAACTGTTAGATGTGAACTATATCTCAGTAAAACTGGTAGGAGGGAAAAGAATTCTATATCCAACAAATCCCTTCCTCGAAAATGAAAGTAAAATAAAGATATTTCCAGATGAACAAAGAATAAAAGAATTCATTGCTAGCAGACTACATTACAGGAAATACTAAAGGAAGTTCTTCAGGCTGAAACAAAATGGCACTAGCTGGTAAACAATCCAGGGAAAGAAATTAATAGCTCACAAAATGGTAAATATGGAGCTTAAAGTCTATAAACACATTTTTTTCTCATTTAGCCTCTTAGCTTCTTCAATAGACACAGATTCTACAAAATCATCACTCTAACATTGTATTGTTGGATTTCTAACATCTATGAATTTAATATATAAGACAACAACAGTACAATTGGAAGTGAAAGTAAAGTCACTCAGTCATGTCCAACTTCTTGTGACCCCATGGACTGTAGCCCACCAGGCTCTTCTGTTCATGGAAATTCTCAGGCAGAAATACTAGAGTGGGTTGCCATTTCCTTCTCCAGGGAATCTTCCCAACCCAGGGATCAAACCCAGGTCTCCTGAATTGCAGGCAGACACTTTACCATCTGAGACAATTGGAAGAGGCATTAAAAAAAGGAAGGCAGGGACACGCATGGGCCCTGGGTTCAATCTCTGGTCAGGAAACTAGATCCTGCATGAAGGATACATGGAAACAACCTAGATGTCCATCAGCCGATGAATGGATAAGAAAGCTGTGGTACATATACACAATGGAATATTACTCAGCCATTAAAAAGAATTCATTTGAATCAGTTCTAATGAGATGGATGAAATTGGAACCTATTATACAGAGTGAAGTAAGCCAGAAAGAAAAACACCAATACAGTATACTGACACATATATATGGAATTTAGAAAGAAGGCAGTGATGACCCTGTATGTGAGACAGCAAAAGAGACACAAATGTATAGAAAGGACTTTTGGACTCTATGGGAGAGGGAGAGGGTGGGATGATTTGGGAGAATGGCATTGAAACATGTAAACTATCATGTAAGAACGAAGCACAAGCCTATGTTCGATACAGGATATAGGATGCTTGGGGCTGGTGCACAGGGATGAGCCAGAGAGATGATGTGGGGTGGGAGGTGGGAGGGGGATTCAGGATTGGGAGCTAATATACACCCATGGTGGATTCATGTCAATGTATGGCAAAACCAATACAGTATTGTAAAGTAAAATAAAGTAAAAATAAAATTAAAAAAAAAATAAAGTAAATACTACTGTGGAATATTAAACAAAATAAATAAATAAAAATAAAAATACTTACCATAAAAGAAGTCAGCTTTTAAAAGGAATAGAACATTTACATTCATTATATGATTCTAAGCATTGTAAACAGCATTTACTATTTTCAGAGGTTTTTTGTGTGTGTGTGTGTGTGTTTGTTTTTTTCGCTCGTATCAGGCAGGACCGGTTTGGTTGGAAGGAACATCAGATCCAGTGAAAAAATGGATGGGGAATGTGATTGGGCATCCCAGGAGCTGGAGTTGTCAGGAGCCACTCCCTTTCTGCAGCCGCAGGGATTCTGGCCTATGCTCCTTTCCTCACTTCGCTCTCCAGCCTCAGTGTTGGTTTACCACCACACACTGAGCTCCCAACAGTTTCCAGCCCCGGGGCTACTCGACCTTACAGATATGGCCTCACCTCTCTGACCAGGTATGTTCTTTTTCTTCAGGCTCTCATTGGACGCTGGTAGCCTGGCAGGCACCTGTCATCTCTCCCGATCACCTTTCCCTTCTGGTGTTGGGAGAGGCTGAGCAGAAGAACCTCAGCAAGGGCTGGCAAGCGGCAAGCAAAGTGACTCAGGTGACTGGGCTACTTTCTTTACTGGAAAAGGAACATCACTTTGCTTTTTTCCCTATACACTGGCATGTCTGGTGGACACGTTTAGTGCTGTACATTCATTTTTAGTCAGAAATCTTGACAAGCGCTCTGAATCTAAAGAGAATTTTTTAGTCTCAGCAGTGGTCAAGGACCAGAACAGGGGCCTCCTCTGGGAGTAGTGGTTGAGCTGGATGGGGCAGGCCCCCCAGGAACTGGGAACTGGGAGGAGGGGAGACTCTGGCCTGAGATGCACGGCAGAAGCACCACGGGAGGTGTCAGTACCAGGAGATGCCGGGGCTGCAGCCAAGAAGGACAGACCGGAAATCTCTGGGGGGTGGGAGGGGTCCCAGCGGTCTGAAATGTGGTCCTGATGCTGAGAATCACTTATATAAAGGAAAAATCTTGGCAAAAGAGTGACATCCAGAAATTTTAAATAATCTCAGAAAAACAGGTGTTATGGGGAGGAGTGTGTGAAAATAGAGCCAAGGAAATAAACTCCAAAGGATTGTGTGTCGGGACTTCCCTGGTGGTCCAGTGGTTGAGAGTGTACCTTGCAATACAGCAGACAGACATGAGTTCAATCCTCAGTTAGAGAACTAAGATCTCACTTGCCAGAGTGCATCTAAGCCCAGGCACCACAGCTATTGAGCCCAAGCACCTCAACTAGAGAGTCTATGAGCTGCAATGAAAGATCCTGCATGATGCAAGGAGGACCCCGCTTGCCTCAATTAAGATCTGATGCAGCCAAATAAATAAATATTAAAAACAAACAAAGGACTGTGTATGATATCCTGGACATTTTTAGGCTTGTGTTTTGGAGACTGAGTCCTCTGATGGATGTGGATGACTGTCTGTGGAGTAGGTAATTCATGTCTTTGGACTCAGACTGGACTCTGTCTCCAGCAAGGGCTGGTTTCCTCAGCTAATGTCCTTTCCCTTAGCTGGGCTCTATCCCTCTCTGCTCGGTTCAGGGATCAGGCAGGATGGTGAAGATTCTGCTGAGAACTGGGGACACCCTCCCTCTGCTCCCTTCCTTCCCAAGATCATCCATCACTCTCCAATGCCTGTGGTTTCACCTGCTTCTGTCCTCTGACCATTCAGGAAAGAAATAATCAAGGTTTTTACAGGAGTTTTGTCTTTTCCATGGTGCCAGGCTCAAGGCCATGAAAACAGCTAACTCTTTCCAGGCTATTCTCATTTTTCAAGGGTCATCACTGAATCACCTGTTTTTCCTCATTCTCCTGTGTTGTTTGTGTGTTTTTGGTCCAGCCTTTTCCTTGTCTTCTGTAGGATGCTCAGAATGAGGGAGACAGGAATGACTTGGGGTTCCAAGGCACCTGGCGGTGACTGACATCAGTGAGCTGAGAGACACATGGAGATGAGTCTCAAGGAACACAGACCGGTATGTGCTGAGGCTGAGGGTGTTGGAGGCGAAAGAGGAACAGGATCCAAGTCCCCTCCACCTGAAACCGAGCAGAGTCCGGTGGGGCTCCCAGGCACGTAGGTCTCTTTTTTTGTTCCTCATTTTCTTTGGCAAGACTCCAGCCTCCATGACCTTCCCTGAGTTCCAAAGGGCAGATTTAAACAGTTGAGGCTCCAATACTTTGGCTACCTGATGTGAAGAGCTGACTCACTGGAAAAGACCCTGAGGCTGGGAAAGATTAAGGGCAGGAGGAGAAGGGGGCAACAGAAGATGAGATGGTTGGATAGAGCCACTGACTCATTAGACATGAATGTGCGCAAACTCCAGGAGGTAGTGAAGGACAGGGGAGTATGGCTTGCCGCAGTACCAGCGGTCTGAAATGTGGTCCTGATGCTGAGAATCACTTATATAAAGGAAAAATCTTGGCAAAAGAGTGACATCCAGAAATTTTAAATAATCTCAGAAAAACAGGTGTTATGGGGAGGAGTGTGTGAAAATAGAGCCAAGGAAATAAACTCCAAAGGATTGTGTGTCGGGACTTCCCTGGTGGTCCAGTGGTTGAGAGTGTACCTTGCAATACAGCAGACAGACATGAGTTCAATCCTCAGTTAGAGAACTAAGATCTCACTTGCCAGAGTGCATCTAAGCCCAGGCACCACAGCTATTGAGCCCAAGCACCTCAACTAGAGAGTCTATGAGCTGCAATGAAAGATCCTGCATGATGCAAGGAGGACCCCGCTTGCCTCAATTAAGATCTGATGCAGCCAAATAAATAAATATTAAAAACAAACAAAGGACTGTGTATGATATCCTGGACATTTTTAGGCTTGTGTTTTGGAGACTGAGTCCTCTGATGGATGTGGATGACTGTCTGTGGAGTAGGTAATTCATGTCTTTGGACTCAGACTGGACTCTGTCTCCAGCAAGGGCTGGTTTCCTCAGCTAATGTCCTTTCCCTTAGCTGGGCTCTATCCCTCTCTGCTCGGTTCAGGGATCAGGCAGGATGGTGAAGATTCTGCTGAGAACTGGGGACACCCTCCCTCTGCTCCCTTCCTTCCCAAGATCATCCATCACTCTCCAATGCCTGTGGTTTCACCTGCTTCTGTCCTCTGACCATTCAGGAAAGAAATAATCAAGGTTTTTACAGGAGTTTTGTCTTTTCCATGGTGCCAGGCTCAAGGCCATGAAAACAGCTAACTCTTTCCAGGCTATTCTCATTTTTCAAGGGTCATCACTGAATCACCTGTTTTTCCTCATTCTCCTGTGTTGTTTGTGTGTTTTTGGTCCAGCCTTTTCCTTGTCTTCTGTAGGATGCTCAGAATGAGGGAGACAGGAATGACTTGGGGTTCCAAGGCACCTGGCGGTGACTGACATCAGTGAGCTGAGAGACACATGGAGATGAGTCTCAAGGAACACAGACCGGTATGTGCTGAGGCTGAGGGTGTTGGAGGCGAAAGAGGAACAGGATCCAAGTCCCCTCCACCTGAAACCGAGCAGAGTCCGGTGGGGCTCCCAGGCACGTAGGTCTCTTTTTTTGTTCCTCATTTTCTTTGGCAAGACTCCAGCCTCCATGACCTTCCCTGAGTTCCAAAGGGCAGATTTAAACAGTTGAGGCTCCAATACTTTGGCTACCTGATGTGAAGAGCTGACTCACTGGAAAAGACCCTGAGGCTGGGAAAGATTAAGGGCAGGAGGAGAAGGGGGCAACAGAAGATGAGATGGTTGGATAGAGCCACTGACTCATTAGACATGAATGTGCGCAAACTCCAGGAGGTAGTGAAGGACAGGGGAGTATGGCTTGCCGCAGTCCATGGAGTTTCAGAGTCAGACGTGACATAGTGACGGAACACCAACAACAATCAAGGGAGGAGCAGCCAAGAGACCATCTGAGATGAGTTTAAAGGAACCACAGAATTCATCAAGACTAGGAGACCAATCACCTGAGACCCTGTTCATACTCTAATCTTAGCGACCCCACATTTGAATCCTTGTTATAAAACCCTTCATCAGATACTCCCAGGCTGGGACACATAGTTTTTTCAGGCAGAAGCCCACTGTTTCTCTCTTGGTCTGCCAAAGTAATCAGTTCAGTTCAGTTCAGTTGCTCAGTCGTGTCCAAGCATTAGGGTCTTTTCTAATGAGTCATCTTTTCATATCAGATAGCCAAAGTATTGGAGCTTCAGCAGCAGTACTTCCAATGAATATTCAGGACTGATCTCCTTTAGGATTGACTGAGTCCAAGGGACTCTCAAGAGTCTTCTCCAATACCGCAGTTCAAAAGCATTAATTCATTGGCGCTCAGTTTTCTTTATGATCCAACACTCATATCTACACACAACTACTGGAAAAACCATAGCTTTGACTAGACAGAACTTGGTCAGCACAGTAATGTCTCTGTTTTTTAATATGCTGTCTAGAGTCTCCTTTTCTACTACACCCAAAAGTCTGTCTCCAAGAATTTGATTCAACACTGATGTACAGAGAAGCCGAGCTTTCTGTAACATACCTCCAACACCCACCTCCCTCAGATGGAGTCAAGGATTCTGGGAGAAAACAGCATCCAAACTTCCCTTTGGGGCCTCTGGAAACCCATTCTGATGGATTATTCAGACCAAGAGGGCCATGCTCCCTTCTGAGGCAGGAATGCCCTCAGGCTTCACTCTCTGCCTTATCACTGGGTGTGAAGGGGTCAAGAAGCCATGAAAGATAACTCAGACAGGAAAATACTGGTGAGGGTTGGGGGAGGAGTGTCTTTCTCCTTACCTTAACCTGTAAATGCCATGCAAAGTGAATGAAAACTCCAGCCAGGTGAAATCTCAACAACCATTTGAAGATTTATATGGAGCAAGAAAGGTTTGTAAATGCTAAGTCAACTTTGAAAAAGTCAGTAAAATAGTGGGCTTGGCCAAGTAGATACAAAGACATACCTCAAAGTTAGAGCAATAAAAAAGTGTCCCATAGGCACCCAAGATGGACAGGTCATGGTGGAGAGTTCTGACAAAATGTGGTCGGTCCACTGGCAAACCACTTCAGTATTCCTGCCTTGAGAACCCCATGAACAGTACGAAAACGCAAAAAGACAGGACACTGAAAGATGAACTCCTCAGGTCAGTAGGTGCCCAATAAGCTACTGGAGATCAGTGGAGAAATAACTCCAGAAAGAATGAAGAGGTGGAGCCAAAGCAAAAACAACACCCAGTTGTGGATGTGACTGGTAATAGAAGTAAAGTCCAATGCTGTAAAGAATAATATTGCATAGGAACCTGGAATGTTAGCTCCATGAATCAAGGTAAATTGGAAGTGGTCAAACAGGAGAGGACAAGAGTGAAATCCACATTCTAGGAATCAGTGAACTAAAATGGACTGGGATGGGTGAATTTAACTCAGATGACCATTATATCTACTAGTGTGGGCAGGAATCCTTTAGAAGAAATGGAGTAGCCATCATAGTCAATGAAAGAGTCTGAAATTCAGTACTTGGGTGCAGTCTCAAAAATGACAGAATGATCTCTGTTTGTTTCCAAGGCAAGCCATTCAATATCACAGTAATCCAAGTCTATGCCAAAACCACAAATGCCAAAGAAGCTGAAGTTGAATGGTTCTATGATGACCTACAAGAACTTCTAGAACTAACACCATCATAGGGGACCAGAATGTAAAAGCAGGAAGTCAAGAGATACCTGGAGTAACAGGCAGGTTTGGTCTCAGAGTACAAAGTAGTTTTACCAAGAGAACACACTGGTCATAGCAAACACCCTCTCCCAACAACACAAGAGACAACTCTATGCATGAATGTCACGAGATGGGCAATACCAAAAGCAGATTGATACATTCTTTGCAGCCAAAGATGGAGAAGATCCATACAGTCAGCAAAAACAAGACCAGGAGCTGACTGTGGCTCAGATAATGAACTCCTTATTGCCAAATTCAGACTTAAATTGAAAAAATTAAGGGAAACCACTATACCATTCAGGTATGACCTAAATCAAATCCCTTACATCATAAAGAGGAAGTGACAAATAGATTCAAAGGATTAGATCTGATAGAGTGCCTGAAGAACTATGGCCCAAGGTTCATGACATTGTACAGGAGGCAGTGATCCCCAAGAAAAAGAAGTGCAAAAAGGCAAAATGTTTGTCTCAGGAGGCCTTACAAATAGCTGAGAAAAGAAGAGAAGTGAAAGGCAAAGGAGAAAAGGAAAGATATACCCATCTGAATGCAGAGTGCCAAAGAATAGCAAGGAGAGATTTCATGCAAAGATGGGCACAATAATGGACAGAAACAGTATAGACCTAACAGAAGCAGAAGATAAAGAAGAAGTGGCAAGAATACACAGAAGAACTATACAAAAAATATCTTGCTGCTAAGTCACTTCAGTCGTGTCTGACACTATGTGACCCCATAGATGGCAGCCCACCAGGCTCCCCCGTCCCTGGGATTCTCCAGGCAAGAACACTGGAGTGGGTTGCCATTTCCTTCTCCAATGCATGAAAGTGAAAAGTGAAAGGGAAGTCGCTTAGTCATGTCCGACTCTTCGTGACCCCATGGACCGCAGCCTACCAGGCTCCCCTGTCCATGGGATTTTCCAGGCAAGAGTACTGGAGTTGGGTGCCATCGCCTTCTCTGAAAAATATCTTAATGACCCAAATAACCACAATGGTGTGACCACTCACCTAGAGGCAGACATCCTGGAATGGGAAGTCAAGTGGGCCTTAGGAAGCATCACTATGAACAAAGCTAGGGGAGGTGACGGAATTCCAGTTAAGATCTTTTAAATCTTGAAAGATGATGCTTTGAAAGTGCTGCACCCAATATGCCAGCAAATTTGGAAAACTCAGTAGTGGCCACAGGACTGGAAAAGGTCAGTTTTCATTCCGATCCCAAAGTTTTTTCTGGAACTCTCTTGCTTTTTCCATGATCCAGCGGATATTGGCAATTTGATCTCTGGTTCCTCTGCCTTTTCTAAAACCAGCTTGAACATCAGGAAGTTCACTGTTCACGTATTGCTGAAGCCTGGTTTGGAGAATTTTGAGCATTACTTTACTAGCATGTGAGATGAGTGCAATTGTGCGATAGTTTGAGCATTCTTTGGCATTGCCAGTGCTTAAAATTCTTCAAGTAAGGCTTCAACAGTACATGAACCAAGAACTTCCAGATATTCAAGCTGGAAGAAAGAAAGAAAGAAAGAAAACAAAAACAAACAAAGAAAATGAAGGACTTTTGCTCAAGAAAGATTATCATAGACTAAGTCCCTTGGACTGCAAGGAGATCCAACCAGTCCATTCTGAAGGAGATCAACCCTGGGATTTCTTTGGAAGAAATGATGCTAAAGCTGAAACTCCAGTACTTTGGCCACCTCATGCGAAGAGTTGACTCACTGGAAAAGACTCTGATGCTGGGAGTGATTGGGGGCGGGAGGAGAAGGGGACGACAGAGGATGAGATGGCTGGATGGCATCACTGACTCGATGGATGTGAGTCTGAGTGAACTCCGAGAGATGGTGATGAACAGGGAGGCCTGGCGTGCTGCAATTCATGGGGTCGCAAAGAGTCGGACACGACTGAGCGACTGAACTGAACTGAACTGAAGATAATAGGTCACAAAGTGAGAGAAGATTTTGAAAGAAATAAATCAACAAGGTATCAAAAATGTGGAACAAGAAATGTCTGCAAGCAAAAGAAAAATCTTAACAACCCTGATAGAAAAAGGGTTAAAAACAACTTACAGGCAGGACGCTGTGGAAGTCCCCTGCACTAGAAGGGGTGCTCAAAATCCTTAGTAGACAGATAAATGCAAATTAATACCACTGAAAATCACTTTACACCTCTCAGCCTGGAATTAATTCAAAAGCTGACTGATACCAAGAACTGGCAAGGGTGTGGGGCTCCCTGGATCTTGTGCTGGCTCTGCTGGTGGGAGTAATAGCAGGGGTACTTTCTGGGGCACAGGCTGTTCCTGATTTAGGCAAATTAAGCCAAATCACTCCATTGTTGTTGTTTAGCTCCTAAGCTGTGTCGGACTCTTTGCCACCCCATGGACTAGTCTGCCAGGCTCCTCTGTCTGTGGGATTCTCCATGCAAGAATACTGGAGTAGGTTGCCATTTCCTCCTCCAGAGGATCTTCCCAACCCAGGGATTGAACCCAAGTCTCCTGTGTCTTATGCATTGCAGGTGAATTCTCGAATCACCCCAATGACCCAGCGATTCTGACCCCAGGTGTGGGAATTCTTACCCAGTCCATTGTGGAGAGGTATTTTTAAATGTTCACTGCAATAAGCAGCTCACAAAAGGATAAATATTGCTTGATCCCACTTCTATATGGTACCTGCTGCTGCTGCTGCTGCTGCTGCTGCTGCTAAGTCGCTTCAGTTATGTCCGACTCTGTGCGTCCCCATGGACTGTAGCCCACCAGGCTCCTCCATCCACTGGATTTTCCAGGCAAGAGTACTGGAGTGGGGTGCCATTACCTTCTCCGATATGGTACCTAGAGCAGTCAAATTCATCTGGACAGGAAGTAGAAGGGCAGTTGCCAGGGGCTGGGGTAAGGGAAATGGAGAGTTAGTATTTAATGGGGACAGAGTTTCACCTGGGGAAGTTCTGGAGACAGATGATGGTATGGGTATGTGTGTGTGTATGGGTGTGGTATGGGTATGGGTGTGTGCACAACTGGGTATGGGTGTGTGCACCTGAGTAGGTATGCTTATGATGGGGGGTTGTCACTTGAATATCCAGGCTCAAGGAGAAAGTCTGTGTTGGTCCAGAGTGGGAGATAGATCAGGGTCACAAGTTGGGACTAGATTGAGAGCTTAAACTTGATCTCTGAAGCCAGGTCAGTAGGGTTTTAGAACAATACAGGGCAGGATGGATAGAAGTGTGCAGATGGGGATGGAGGGAGCCAAATGTCATCAAGGTAGATGGCCCCTAACACTGTGGACCAGATCAAGGGAGCAGGTGAACACCAGGCTCACAACCTGCACCCCTTCCCTTCTCCTTGTAGCTCCACACATTTTCAGCCCCCAGTTTCTAGCATTGCAGGTGAATTTGAGGTTCTTCTTCATTGAAAAAGAATTTGGAGATGAAGCAAAGAAGTTGAGAAAGTAAGATGAAAGCTTTTTTGAGCAAAGATACACTCCCAGGGCTTCTTTAGGTGGCTCAGTGGGAAAGAACCCGCCTGCCAGTCCAGGAGACTCAGGAGATATGGGTTCAATCCCTGGGTTAGGAAGGTCCCCCTGGAGAAGGGAATGGCAACCCACTCCAGTATTCTCGCCTGGAAAATTCCATGGACAGAGAAGGCTGGCAGGCTACAGTCCATGGTGCTGCAAAGAGTCAGACATGACTTAGAGACTGAGCATGCAAATCTTACTATAATGAGAGCACAGTGAGCAACAGGTTACATTTAGACACGGAAGATTCCTGCCCGTCCCTGCCTTTCCTTTTTTGCTACTTGGACCCTTATCACCCAAAATATGCAGCTTCCTGTCAGTCTGAAGCCTCCTGCTTTCTTCTCTCTGCCCATGGGCCCTCACTGTGTACAAATTGTGTGATTTCCTGCTGCCTGGCCCCAGTCCCCTTCTCTCTGCTCAGAACTACCTACTTGCCTGCAGCAACACCAGCAGCCTTCCAGCCCCCTAGGGTCTAAGGTGGACACACCGGAGGTGCATTCTACCTTCAAAGGGATGGACCCATGGAATTGCCTTGGTGGTCCAATGGTTAAGACTCCACACTTCCACTTCAGGGGGCATGGGTTCAATCCCCGGTCAGAGAATTAAGATTCAGTGTGTCCCATGCTGCAACACCCCCACCCCCAAAAAAGAAAGCATTGGGAAAATAATCTAGAAAGGAGTGTGTGTGTGTGTGTGTGTTTTAGTTGCTCAGTCATGCCCAACTCTTTGCTACTGATGAACTGTAGCCCAGCAGGCTCCTCTGTCCATGGGATTCTCAGGCAAGAATATTGGAGTGGGTTGCCATTCCCTGCTCCAGGGGATCTTCCTGACCCAGGGATTGAACCTGGATCTCCTGTATTGCAGGAAGATTCTTTAGCATCTGAGTCACCCAGGAAGGGGTGGATATATTTATATGTGTAACTGATTCACTTTTCCGTGCAGCAGAAGCTAACACAACATTGTAATCATCTGTACTCCAACAAAAATATTTTCAAAAAGAGGATGAATCAAGGAAGAGATCACACTGAAGCTAGAAGTGGCCTGGATCACTTCCAGGGGTTGAGGAGCGCTCAGTGGTGACACCCCAAGCTTCCACAACTCAAGATGTTGAACTGGAATCATTTACCAGCTACCCTGCTTTGCAGAGAGTTCTTGCTGAGCCACCACCCCTTCTGAAACACTTGAATAAAGAAATGGCTGGGAACATTGACACTAAACTTACACAGAAAAGAATCAGCCACTCAGTCAGTTCAGTCGCTCAGCTGTGTCCGACTCTCTGTGACCCCATGAATCGCAGCATGCCAGGCCTCCTTGTCCATCACCAACTCCCGGAGTTCAATCAAACTCACATCCATCGAGTCCGTGATGCCATCCAGCTGTCTCATCCTCTGTCATCCCCTTCTCCTCCTGCCCCCAATCCCTCCCAGCATCAGAGTCTTTTCCAATGAGTCAATTCTTCACATGAGGTGGCCAAAGTACTGGAGTTTTAGCTTTAGCATCATTCCTTCCAAAGAAATCCCAGGGCTGATCTCATTCTGAATGAATTGGTTGGATCTCCTTGCAGTCCAAGGGACCCTCAAGAGTCTTCTCCAACACCACAGTTCAAAAGCATCAATTCTTCGGCACTCAGCCTTCTTCACAGTCCAACTCTCACATCCATACATGACCACAGGAAAAACCATAGCCTTGACTAGACGGACCTTAGTCGGCAAAGCAATGTCTCTGCTTTTCAAAATGCTATCTAGGTTGGTCATAACTTTTCTTCCAAGGAGTAAGCGTCTTTTAATTTCATGGCTGCAGTCACCATCTGCAGTGATTTTGGAGCCCCCCCAAAATAAAGTCTGACACTGTTTCCACTCTTTCCCCATCTATTTCCCATGAAATCATGGAGCCAGATGCCATGATGTTCATTTTCTGAATGTTGAGCTTTAAGCCAACTTTTTCACTCTCCTCTTTCACTTTCATCAAGAAGGTTTTTAGTTCTTTACTTTCTGCCATAAGGGTGGTGTCATCTGAGATTATTGATATTTTCCCCGGCAACCTTGATTCCAGCTTGTGCTTCATCCAGTCCAGTATTTCTCATGATGTATTCTGCATATAAGTTAAATAAGCAGGGTGACAATATACAGCCTTGACACACTCCTTTTCCTATTTGGAATCAGTCTGTTGTTCCATGTCCAGTTCGAACTGTTGCTTCCTGACCTGTATATAGGTTTCTCAAGAGTCAGGTCAGGTGCTCTGGTATTCCCATCTCTTGAAGAATTTTCCACAGTTTATTGTGATCCACACAGTCAAAGGCTTTGGCATAGTCAATAAAGCAGAAATAGATGTTTTTCTGGAACTCTCTTGTTTTTTCCATGATCCAGTGGATGTTGGCAATTTGATCTCTCGTTCCTCTGCCTTTTCTAAAACCAGCTTGAAAATCTGGAAGTTCAAGGTACATGTATTGCTGAAGCCTGGAGAATTTTGAGTATTACTTTCCTAGCATGTGAGATGAGTGCAATTGTGTGGTAGTTCGAGCATTGCCTTTCTTTGGGATTGTAATGAAAACTGACTTTTTCCAGTCCTGTGGCCACTGCTGAGTTTTCCAAATTTGCTGGCATATTGAGTGCAGCACTTTCACAGCATCATCTTTCAGAATTTGAAATAGCTCAACTGGAATTCCATCACCTCCACTAGCTTTGTTCGTAGTGATGCTTTCTAAGGCCCACTTGACTTCACGTTCCATGCTTCTATCACCAGTCACATCCACAGCTGGGTATTGTTTTTGCTTTGGCTCCATCCCTTCATTCTTTCTGGAGTTATTTCTCCACTGATCTCCAGTAGCATATTGGGCACCTACTGACCTGGGGAGTTCCTCTTTCAGTATCCTATCATTTTGCCTCTTCATACTGTTCATGGAGTTCTCAAGGCAAGAATACTGAAGTGGTTTGCCATTCCCTTCTCCAATGGACCACATTGTCAGACCTCTCTACCATGACCCGCCCGTCTTGGGTGGCCCCACAAGGCATGGCTTGGTTTCATTGAGTTAGACAAGGCTGTGGTCCTAGTGTGGTTAGATTGACTAGTTTTCTGTGATTATGGTTTCAGGGTGTCTGCCCTCTGATGCCCTCTTGCAACACCTACCATCTTACTTGGGTTTCTCTTACCTTGGGCGTGGGGTATCTCTTCACGGCTGCTCCAGCAAAACACAGCTGCTGCTCCTTACCTTGGATGAGGGGTGTCTCCTACTGCTGCCCTTTCTGACCTTGAACATGGAGTAGCTCCTCTAGGCCTTCCTATGCCCGTGCAACCACCACTCCTTGGACGTGGGGTTGCACCTCTCCACCACTGCCCCTGACCTTGGGCATGGGGTAGCTCCTCTTGGCCATTCCTGCACCATCACAGCCTGGCACTCTCGGCCACTGCCCCTGACCTCAGACGTGGGGTAGCTCCTCTTGGCCACCGCCCTTCGGGCCTGGGGTCCTCCCGGCTTCTGCCCCTGACCTCGGGCGTGGGGTAGCTCCTCTTGGCCACCCTTGTGCACCATCACAGCCTCCCGCACTTGTATTAAATCCAAGCCCAGGTCAATCCATACTGTAGGTTAATAGAGGCTGAGCAGGAGCTGGAATGCAGGAAGCTGAGATGAACCAGTACTGCCCAGTTACCACCCAGTGAAACAGATACTTCTCAAGGACCCAGGAACTAATCCATTAATCCCTGGATTGCTGCATTCCAGGAAGTTACAAGAGGTCACATCCCCAGCAATAGACAATTGCGATTATTCACATGACAGTAAACCCAGATTTGTAGCTTTCTGGATGACCCAGGTGGAGCTCCAATACTTTGGCCACCTAATATAAAGAGCTGACTCACTGGTAAAGACCTTGATGCTGGGAAATATTGAAGGTAGGGAGAGAAGAGGGCAACAGGATGAGATGGTTGGATGGCATCACCAACTCAATGAACCTGAGCTTGCGCAAACTCCAGGAGATGGTGAAGGACAGAAAAGCCTGGAGTGCTGCAATCCATGAGGTCGCAAAGAGTAGGATCTGACTGAGCAACTGAACAACAACAGAAATACTTCATAAGCAAACAATCTGAATGAATCATACAAAATAATACAAGATTGGAAAACTTTGGAGACTATGGTTTGTTAGCCCATCATTTCATATCCGGCAAGAAAGAGTCTGAGTCACAATTGGAACAATGTTTCTGGATTTGTCTCCATTGGCATTCTTTGGGTTGTCCTCAGAGCTTACAGGGGAAAAGGAAGACATTTTCAGTGCCACACCCTCTACACCTATTCTTTGCTATTTTCACCCAAGCAGCTATCTCAGCAGAAAACTCAGAAGCTGGGTCAAGCAGAGCTTTCCCTATTAATTGGGACCAAAAGCCCACATCCCATGACATTCAGTAAGTCATGCAGAGCAAGATGTCATTCCCAAAAGAGATACCTACATGAGTGTGCTCCTGCAGTGAGCTGACAATCACAGACCCAGAAGCATTTCTAGGGGGGCAAAAAATGGTGGAGATATTTTAGTTAGACTTCTTAAAATTTCCCCAGGGTCATAAGGTAAGGAAAGAAGTCATTCTTCTATAATAACTCAGCTGCTTTTCCAACCACAAGACTTTGTATACCCACCACCAAAGCACAAGGTCAACCTCAAGAAAGGGTCCTCCCTGACTGAACCCAGCGGCCATAAAACATGCTGGTAATTTAACTCTGTGACCCTTTCCAACTTCTGTGTGAGGGGGGAAAAAAAATCCTAACTAAAGTCAGATGATAAATGACAAATGATTAAGTTATTCTCCATTAGCATGCTGTATGTACCATTCTAATGGCAGGAAATGAAGAGGAACTAAAGAGCCTCTTGATGAGGGTGAAAGAGGACAGTGAAAAGGCTGGCTTAGAACTCAACATTCAAACAAGTAAGATCATGGCATCCAGTCCCATCACTTCATGGCAAATACGTGGGGGATAAAGTAGAAACAGTGGCAGATTTTGTTTTCCTGGGCTCCAAAATCACTGTGGATGGTGACTGCAACCATGAAATTAAAAGATACTTGCTCCTTGGAAGAAAAGTTATATCACACCTAAACACAATATTAAAAAGCAAAGATATCACTTTGCTGATGTCAAACCTATGGTTTTTCCGGTAGTTATGTATGTATGTGAGACCATAAAGAAGGCTGAGCACCAAAGAATTGATGGTTTCCAATTGTGGCTCTGGAGAAGACTCTTGAGAGTTCCTTCAACAGAAAGATCAAACTATTCAATCCTAAATAAAATCTACCCTGAATATTCATTGGAAGGACAGATGCTGAAGATGAAGCTCCAGTGAAGCTTTGGCCACCTGGTGGGAAGAGCCAACTCATTGGAAAAGACCCTGATGCTGAGAAAGATTGAAGGCCAAAGGAGAAAGGGGCAGCAGAGAATGAGATGGTTGGATGGCATCACCAACTCAATGGACATGAGTTTGAGCAAACTCTGGGATATGGTGAAGGACAGGGAAGCCTGGCATGCTACAGTTCATGGGGTCACAAAGTCAGACATGACTTAGCGACTGAACAACAATGTATACAAGAGCTTATTCTTCACTATGAAAAGAACTCTTAAAAATCAGTAAGGAGCCACCCAATTGTTGGGGGAAAAAACAGGATTTAAATAGGTAGTTGACATGAAAGCATAGGAAAATAGTCTCAAGCTGGCTCATAATTACAGAAACTAACATAAAAATAATAAAAATGCTTTCTTTTCAATGTTGGCAATAATTTAAAGTTTAGGTATGAGAAACAAGCATTCTCATACAGCGTAGGCTGCAATGTAAGTACAATATCTGTGGGAAAATTTGGCAACATATATTTAAAATGTACAAACTAGCACAGTTTAAAATCTTAACAAATTCCTTAAGAATTTATTCTATGCAAAGAAGATATACAGATGGCCAATGGACACATAGCAAGATGCTCAACATTACTAATCATCGGAGAAATGCAAATCAAAACTTCAGTGAGGTACCGTCTCACACCAGTCAGAAAGGCCACCACCAAAAAGTCAACAAATATATTGCTGGAGAGGGTGTGGAGAACAGGAACCCTCCTACACTGTTGGTAGGAATGTAAGCAGGTACAGTCACTGTGAAAAGCAGTATGGAGTTTCCTTCAGTTCAGTTCAGTCGCTCAGTCATACAGTGAGATGTGTATAAGAGACAGATTATATATTATATAATTATTTTATATAATATATATAAGCTAATTATCATTCTGTCATCAACTGAAAATCAAATCAAAACTTTTATTTTCTTCCAGATTTATTTAAATACAATTGACATATAGCACTTGTAAGTTTAATTTTGACTTACGAATATTTGATTTACATTGTTTTGACTTACATACATCTTAGAATGATTATTACAATAAGCTTAGTGAACATTATATCATACAGATACAAAATTAAGTGAATAAAAAAAACAATCCTTGTGAAGAGAACTCGTTGGATTTTCTCTCTTAACAAGTTTCATATATAGCATGCAGCAATGTCAGTTATATTTATCACGTCGTACGTCATATCTGTGGCGCTTATCTCACAACCGGAAGTTTCTGTCATTTGACTGCCTTCATCCAGCACCCCGTCCTCCAACCCTTCATTTGCAACCACAGATGTGGTCCCTTTTCCTATGAGTTTATTTGCTTTTGAAGTTTAAGTAACATGTAACACTTAGTCCCTGTTATATAACATAACAATTTGATATTTCTGTCAATTCAAAATGATCACTTTAAGTCTAGTTAAAACACGTCACCAAAAAATATTGCATAGTTATTGTCTGTGTTCCCCATACTGTGCGTTCCATAGCTGTGCCTCATTTATTTCACAGCTGTAAATTTTTACCTCTTTATCTCTCTCTCACTTGTTTTACTTGCTATTTTCCTCCATCTCTCAAGGCCCCTCTCCTCTGACAATCACCAGTTTGTTTTCTGTATCTGTAATCCTGTTTCTGTTTTATCTTCTTAATTTATCTTGTTTTTTAGATTTAAGTGAAATAATACAGTATTTGTCATTCTCTGTTTTATTTCAGTTCAGTTCAGTTCAGTCACTCAGTTGTGTCTGACTCTTTGCGACCCCATGAATCTCAGCACGCCAGGCCTCCCTGAAATCACCAGTTTGTTTTCTGTATCTGTAATCCTGTTTCTGTTTTATCTTCTTAATTTATCTTGTTTTTTAGATTTAAGTGAAATAATACAGTATTTGTCATTCTCTGTTTTATTTCAGTTCAGTTCAGTTCAGTCACTCAGTTGTGTCTGACTCTTTGCGACCCCATGAATCTCAGCACGCCAGGCCTCCCTGTTCATTACCATCTCTCAGAGTACACTCAGACTCACGTCCATCCAGTCCGTGATGCCATCCAGCCATCTCATCCTCGGTCGTCCCCTTCTCCTCCAGACCCCCACTCCCTCCCAGCATCAAAGTCTTTTCCAATGAGTCAACTCTTCGCATGAGGTGGCCAAAGGACTGGAGTTTCAGCTTTAGCATCATTCCTTTCAAATAAATCCCAGGGTTGATCTCCTTCAGAATGGACTGGTTGGATCCTTAAAAGGCTAAAAATAGAGGACTCCCTGGCAGTCCAGTGATTAAGACTCCTTGCTTCCAATTCAGGGAGCACAGGTTTGATCCCTGGTTGGGAAACTAAGATCTCACACACCAGGCAGTGCAGGCAAAAATTAAAAAAACAAAAAAGTTAAAAGTAGAGTTATCATGTGATACAGCAGCCCCACTCCTGGGCATATATATGGAGAAAAGCGTGCTACATGAACTCTGATGTTCATTTCAGCACTATTTACAATAGCCAAGACATGGAAGTAATCTAAATGTCTATTGACAGATAAATGGATGAAATATATGTGGTACATACATACAACAGAATATTATTCAACCATAAAAGAATAAAATAATGCCATTTGCAGCAACCATGGATGGACCTAGAGACCATCATACTAAATGAAGTAAGTCAGACAAAGATAAGTATCATATCACTTACATGTGGAATCTAAAAAAAAAAAACAACAACCAAAAAAAAACAGTATAAATGAACTTATTTACAAAACAGAAATAAAGTCACAGATGTAGAAAACAAGTGTATGATTACGAGGGGGAAAGAGAAGGAAAGGAGGGATAAATTGAGAAATAGGAATTGACATATACACAATACTATATATAAAATAGACAACTAATAAAGACCTACTGTATAGTAGGGAACTCTACTCAATATTCTGCAATGATATATATGGAAAAATAATATTTAAACAAAAAAGAGTGGATATATGAATACATATGGACTTCCCTGGTGGCTCAGTGGTAAAGAAACTGCCTGACAATGTAGGAGACACAGGTTTGATCTCTAGGTCTAGAAGATCCTTTGGAGAAGGAAATGATAACCCACTCCAGTATTCTTGCTTGGGAAATCCTATGGACAAAGGAGCCTGGTGGGCTACAATCCATGGTGTCCCAAAAGAGTGGGACATGACTTAGCATCTAAACAACAGCAATGTATATATATAACTGATTCACTTTGCTGTACACTTGAAACTAACAAAACATTGTAAACCAAATATATTCCAGTCAAAATTAAAACATAATATAATATAAAATACATAAACAATAAGGTCCTTCTGTATAGCACAGGGAACTATATTCAATAAGCCATAACAGAAAAGAATATGCATATATATATATATATATATGAGATATATATATATAACTGAATCATGGTGCTGTTCACTAGAAACTAGCAGAACATTGTAAATCAACTATACATCAATCAAAAGTTTTTAATTAAAAATTTTTTAATTTAGCATATAGATATTTGCATAAATATATAAAATGACTGCTCAAAAATGTTTATAGTAGCACTATTTATTATAGCAAATAAGTAGAAACTGCCTCCAAAGTCTACAGAATAAGCCTGATTAAGTCAACATAGTAATGATACAATGCTGTTTTTTTCCCAAAAAATCCGAAAGATTTATATGTGCTCATATGGAAAGATTGCCTGGATATTTTAAGTAGAAAGAAAAAAAGAGTAGAAAATAAAGTCCACACTATACTGTATTTACTGTACTATACATAGTCTAAACATTTTACAATTTGATTTTCATTTATACACTATATATATATATGAATTCCAGAAGAATATACAAAACTATGTTAATAGTTTTTATTAATTATGAATAAATTACTAATATTAGCCATTATTAAATGATTACTTCTAAAGACGGGGGAAAGAATTGGCAAGAGAAAATGAATTTTGACTCATCTGATTGAATCTTTTGTTTTACTGTGACCATGTATTATATTGATCATTTCTTTAGAGTGGCTCTAATGTTGAAAGGACCCCAGTGGTGGAGGCCCATGTAAATAGCTCAAGGGCACTTGGTGCAAACTTACAAGCTTTGTTCATGTGAGTCCTTGTTTATTGATATTCCAACATAATTTACACCCACACTTTACGGGGTCTTTAACCCTTCAAGAAAGTTCTTGACTTTCCATGGGTTGATATTATGCATGTGCACACTTAATTGGGTCTTCTGCAGGGTGGTATGATTTGCCCCTGCCCCCTGGCTTCTATTGCTGCATTACTAAGAGAGGCAGAAACAGATAGAGACAGAGACAACTAAAAGCATCTCTTTATTCCCAGGTAACATTTGTTGATCATGGAGAAAGCAAAGGAATTCCAGAAAAACATTTACTGCTGCTTCTTTGACTATGCTAAAGCCTTTGACTATGTGGAACACAACAAACTGGAAAATTCTTAGCGAGATGGAAGTATCAGACAACCTTAACTATCTGCTAAGAAACCTACGTGCAGGTCAAGAAGCAACAGTTAGAACTGAACATGGAACAATGGACTGGTTCATAATTGGGAAAGGAGTATGACAAGGCTGTATATTGTCACCCTGTTTATTTAACTTATGTGCAGAGTACATCATGCAAAGTGCTGGGCTGAAGGAATCACAAGCTGGAATCAAGATCAAAACCTCAGATATGCAGATGATACCACTCTAATGGCAGACACTGAAGAGGAACTAAAGAGCCTCTTGATGACGGTGTAAGAGGAGAGTGAAAAAGCTGTCTTAAAATGCAACATTCAAAATACTAAGATCATGCCATCTGGTCCCATCACTTCATGACAAATAGAATGGGGAAAAGTGGAAGCAGTGACACATTTTATTTTCTTTGGCTCCAAAATCACTGTGGACAGTGACTGCAGCTATGAAATTAAAAGACACTTGCTCCTTTGAAGGAGAGCTATGACAAACCTAGACAGCATAGTCAAAAGCAGAGACATCACTTTACCAACAAAGGTCTGTATAGTCAAAACTGTGGTTGTCCCAGTAGTCATGTACAGATGTGAAAATTGGACTATAAAAAAGGCTGAGCACTGAAGAATCGATGATTTCAAACTCTGCAGCTGGAAAAGACTCTTGAGAGACCCTTGGACAGCAAGGAGATCAAACCAGTCAGTCCTAAAGGAAATCAACCCTGAATATTCATTGGAAGGACTGATGCTGAACCTCCAATACTTTGGTCACCTGATGAAAAGAACTGACTCATTGGAAAAGACCCTGATGCTGGAAAATATTGAAGGCCAAAGAAGAAGGGAGCAGCAGAGGATGAGATGGTTAGAAGGCATCACCAATTCCATGGACATGAATCTGAGCAAATTCCAGGAGATAGTGGAGGACAACAGAGGAGCCACACAACCACAAAGCAGAAGAGCCAGGAGGCCTGCCCTTTCTTGCCCAGAGCCAGGGTCATGACCTCACACAGGGGCCCCTAGCAGATCCTTAGGACCTTATGACTTGAGGAACCGAAACTCAAGCCATCTCCTGGAAGACACAGTCAGACTTCTGTTTTCATGCTTGAATTTAAAAGCCACAGGGTACTCTGCCATCAGGGACTTGTACTTGCAACTCAAGACTCCAGAGGTGCAGATGGGCCTGGACCCTGTGCTGTGATCCCCTGTCCTCGGAATTCTTCTTCGTGTTGCAGGTAAGAGCCAATTCTGACTCCATGATGGAGTTGTTTTTGACTTTAACCTTTGTTTTTCATTGCTTTTGTTATTATAATCATAAATAATGACCTGCTTCAGGGAACCCTGGCCCTTGGTTGTTGTTTAGTCACTAAGTCATGTCCCACTCTTTGTGACACATGGACTGCAGCACACCAGGCTTCCCTGCCCTGCAATATCCCCCCAAATTTGCTTAAATTCATGTCCTTTGAGTCTCTGGTGCTATCCAACCATCTCATCTTCTTGTCACCTTCTTCTCCTTTTGCCTTCAGTCTTTCCCACCATCAGGGTCTTTTCCAATGAGTTGACACTATGCATCAGGTGGCCAAAATATTGGAACTTTTAACTGCAGCGTCAGTCCTTCCAATGAATATTCGGGGTTGATTTCCTTGAGGATTGACTAGTTTGATCTCCTTGCTGTCCAAGGGACTCACAAGAGTCCTCCAGCACTACAATTCCAAAGCATCAATTCTTCAGCATTCAGTCTTCTTTATGGTCTAACTCTAATATCCATACATGACTACTGGAAAAACCATAGCTTTGACTATATGGACCTTTGTCAGCAAAATGATGTCTTTGCTTTTTAATATGTTGTCTAGGTTTGTCACAGCTTTTCTTCCAAGGAGCAAGCATCTTTTAATTTCATGGCTGCAGTCCCATGACTGCAGTGATTCAGGAACCCAAGAAAATAAAGTCTGTTACTGTTTCCACTTTTCCCCCTTCTATTTGCCATAAAGTGATGGGATTGGATGCCATGATCTTAGTTTTTTGAATGTTGAGTTTCAAGTCAGCTTCTTTACTCTCCTCTTTCAACTTCATCAAGAGATTCTTTAGTTCCTCTTCACTTTCTGCCATTAAAGAGGTATCATCTGCATATCTGAGATTGTTGATATTTCTCCCCGCAATCTTGATTCCAGCTTGTGAGTCATCAAGCCAGGCGTTTCACATGATGTACTTTTCATATAAGTTATATAAGCAGGGTGAAAATATACAGCCTTGTCATACTCCTTTCCCAATTTTGAACCAGTCAGTTTTCCCATGTAAGGTTCTAACTGTTGCTTCTTGACCCTGCCTCTCTACCTGAAGATATTAACACAATCCCTCCCTTAGGTTGGCCATACCAGGAGATATTTGTAAGGTAATGATCTTTACTTCCCCATCTCTGTCCTATAAAAGAACCTGGCATCCAAACCCTGCCAAGATGGTTATTTTGAGACATTAGTCTCCCATCTTCTCAGTCAGCTGGCTTTCCAAATAAAGTCATATTCCTTGCCTCAACACTTCATCTCTCAGTTAATTGGCCTGTTATTTGGCAAGCAGACCAAGCTTAGACTCAGTAACATTTGTGTCCCCTTTTCCTCGCTCTAGACTCCAGGTAGGCAGTTGCCCAAGGAGCACCATGTGTTGCTGATTCTCCTCTGTTGGAAAAAGAGCTTCCTTCCCATCGCCAGGGCAGGATGCTCTGTAAGGAACAGAATGGTTTTCCAATTCCATAGTGAATCCAATGGTAAGCTTTCAAGTCCAGAAGTTGAAGCTAACATCTTGACTAACTTCTGACCCAAACCACCATGCGTGCATGCTCAGTCACTCAGTCGTGTCTGACTCTTTGCATGAGACCCCATGGACTGTATCAGCCCCAATTCTCTGTCCATAGAATTTTCCAGGCAAGAAAGCTGGAGTGGGTTGCCATTTCCTTTCTCCAGGGGATCTTCCCAACCCAGGGATTGAGCCTGCATCTCCAGCTTCTTTTGCATTGGCAGGCAGATTCTTTACCACTGCACTGACTGGGAACACAAGCCAAGAGATAGGCTAACTTTTACTCTTCCACCATCACATTCTCTACTGCATAATAGTTTCAAGGAAATGTACACATGATCTGGTGAATGTAGCCACAACTGATCCATTAAGCATGTACCAATTTTATAAAGCAGTATTGAACCCTTACTGTCACAGAACTAAACACATCACATAGACTATTTAATGTAATTTAAATTTGATCTCACTTAATGCTCACAATATGCTGAAGAGTGGTATCCCCCATTGTTTTTATCCCCAGTTTAGAACTCAAGAATCTAAGGTATATAAAGAACTCATACAGTTCAAAAACCATAAAACCAAACAACACAATTTAGAAATGGCCAAAGGATCTGAATAGACATTTTTCCAAAGAAGACATACAAATGGTCAATAGGCACATGAAAAGGTACTCAACACCACTGATGATTAGACAAATGCATATCAAAACCAAAATGTAGTGTCACCTCACATCCAGTCACATTAATTATCATCAAAAAGACAACAAATAACAAGTGTTGGTGAAGATGTGGATAAAAGGGAACCCTGCACTGTTGCTTGGAATGTAAATTGGTGCAACCACTATGGAAGCCATTAGGGAGATTACTCAAAAAATTAGGAATTGAACTGTCTATTCCTCTTCTGGCAGTATATGCAAAGAAAACAAAAACAGTAATTTGAAAAAAACATATGCACCCCTATGTTCATTGCAGCATTATTTACGGTAACCAAGATCTGGAAACAATCTAAGGGTTGACTGATGGATGAATGGGTAAAGAAGATGTGGTATGTATAGCAAAAAATTATACAGCCATAAAAAGAAATTGAATCTTGCCATCTGTCACAACATAGATGGACCTTGAGGGTATTACATTAAGTGAAATATGTGAGCTGGAGAAAGAAACCATATAATTTTACTCATAAGTACCATCTTTAAAAAAAAAAAAAAAGAGTCTCCAATGAAACCTGTTTAGAGAAGGACATGCACTCCCCTACTCTTGTGACAGCACCAAAATTACAACTATCTGTTGAACACCCAGAGGACACAGGAATCCACTCAAAAAAGATACCCGCATCCAAAGACAAAAGAAAAGCAGAAACAAGATGGTAGGAGGGGCACAATCACAATAAAATCAAATCCCATACCTGCTGGTGGGCAACCCACAAGCTGGAGAACAATAATGCCTAAGAAGTTCTCTCCACTGTTGTGAAGATTCTGAGCCCATGTCAGGCTCCCAGCCTGGAGCTCCAGCAATGGGACTGGGAATCCCCAGGGAATTTTACTTTGAACGCCAGCAGGATTTGATTAAGGACTTCCACAGGACAGGGGAAACAGAGACTCCACTCTTGAAGGGCACACACAAAATCTTATGCACACCAAGACCCAAGGGAAAGGAGAAGTGACCCCACAGAAGACAACCTCTTTTTTTTTTAATCCAAATTTGAACCTCTTTTCAGGTTTAATCCTTCCCATCCCAATCATTTTATTGGGGTCTACTTTCTCTTGAATTTGATTATCTGTAAGTTGACAATAAACTCCCTAAACAATGGGGCTGAAATAGAAAATTCTGGAAATCATACTTCATGAAAAAGGCGATACTTTTCATCCTATTACATTTTTGAGTGGGGAACTGGTGGCAACACCACTGAAGCAGCATCTAATGGAAGCATAATATTCTAATAGTGGGGATTCTTCTAAAACAAACTCTGTAGAGAAGGTGGCTTTTCCAATCCCTTCTAAACACTTGAGAGGGCTTTGGCTACTGTGAAATTTGGACATAAAATGAGAAGTCCTTAAAGACCATGTCCAGACTCTGTGGACCATCCAGTGCACTCATGTGGTAACATTTCAAATGAAGCAAAGACACATTTTAGGAGAGGAGCCCAAATCGACTGGGGACCTTCATCGGCTTTGCTGGCATTTTCATTCATCTTTTCATAGAATAGTTAACAGTGAACAATTAAAACTCACATATTTCACTCAGGGGTCCTTGGGCTTGTGGCCACTGTTCCAGCCCACAGCTTCCCTGGGTCCACTTGAACACAGAAAAGACTTTGTTGTAGGAGTTAGCCTAGCAGCCTGAGGACCATGAGCTCTGAGTGCCAGCTGTTGCCATAGTTACCAGGCCTTTCCAGGGTGCTTTCCAGATTACAGATATTGTTTGAAAACAAACCAACTCTTTGGCTTCCATTCGCACTGTTTCCACTGTTTTATTCTTGAGTTAAAAATCAACATGAGCCTCTGATATCGAAGAATACATCTCAGTTCTGGTATTCAAGAGCCCTGTGAGCATGGCATGGTCTTTTCAACCATATTGCACACCAGTTGGCTTGACAAATGGATTTTATACCATTACATTAATGTCTTTACATTATGTCTAATTTCAGGTCTGGGTGGGATTTCCTGTCAGGGAATCCTGTGATGAATTGCTTCAATAAGCAAAAGTAAAAGAGAAAAACACTCCTCTTGAAATATATGTTACTGATATAATAAAGTAAAAATTGCAGTGACCAACTAAAAACCACAGCTGATGTCTTGCCAATGATGAATTCTTTCCCAGTGATCAGCATTACTCAAGGTGAAGCACAGATCGGTCATCATGGCCCTAGAGGAAAGCAAAGATCTCAGGGGGGGGTTGTCAGCATCACTTCAGCAGCCCCAGCTTCAGGAGGGGTCTCTCAGAGAACCTATCAGAAGGCAGCCCCCCACATCAACCAAGATGAGGGTAGCACACACCTATGTGGGTACCCAACCCCCACCGTCATCATGAAGTTGTCAATGTGAACTATACAAGTATAAAACAACAACACCCGGGGTGTCACTACTGACCAAGGAATTTTACAAAACCTACGAGAAGGCCTAAGCACTGTTGAACCCATGCCAAGAGAGAAAGCTATGTGGTTTTTGAGGGGGTATTTTGCACAGTTAAGATTTACAGATAAGTGGATATCAAGGCTCCATGCTCCATGATAGTTCAGAGAACCAGCTTTGAAATCAGGACAGTCTGAGGTCAAAGCCCAATCCCTTGCTAGCCCTGAAAACTTAGGTGAGCCCCACAAAGTTTCTGGGGGCCAGTTTCCTCATGGCCAGAATGATGACATCAGTTGTACAAAATAACAGTGAAATACTGTAGGCTTTCCCCTGTGGCTCAGATGGTAAAGAATCTGCCTGTAATGCAGGCGCTGCAGGAGATGTGGGTCAGGAAGATCCCCTGGAGGAGGGCATGGCAACCCACTCCAATAATCTTGCCTGAAAAATCCCATGGGCAGAAGAGCCTGGCAGGCTACAGTTCATGGGGGCCACAAAGAGTCTGACTTGGCTGAAGTGACTTAGAATGCATGCACAATGCTTGGCACAACACTCAAGACACAGCATAGTCAATATTTGATAAGTGGTGGCTATAATAATAATCATGAGAAGAAAGAGGAGGAGATGTGGAGCGGGAGCAGGAGGGGACAGTGGCAGGAGGAGCCCTGAGCAGGAAGAAGAAGAGAGAAAGAGGAAGAAGATTCAGAAAAGGAGTATTTACAATGTTTACAAGATGTCATGTATAATGTCAACCCACTCTAGTATTCTTGCCTGGAGAACCCCACAGATAGAGGAGCCTGGCGGGCTACAGTTCATAGGGTCTAAAAAGTGGGACATGACGGAAGCGACTTAGCACCCACACATGCATGTATAAACTGGGATGGAAATGCTAAGGCATGGCCTTGACATACAGAGAGACCTGGGTTCAAATTTTGACTCTGACATGTAGGTATTCATGACCTTTGAACATCTTCATTATTTTCACTTTCCCTTCAGACCATGTAAGTTTACTTTTCTGCTTATAGTTTAACTAAAGGAAAAAATCCACCCAACCACTCCCACCTTAAACAGGAACATTATTTAGAAGATAAAACAAGGATCTGGCTTTAAGAAATTCAGTTTCACCCACTTTCTCTGCAGACCATTCACTCTGTCCCAGTGTCCATTCTCCAGAGCATGGCCAAGGAGGAGGCCTCAGAGACTTAGTTGTGACTCAGAATTCACTGGGGCCACTTCAGAACCACTGTCATAAAACTGGCCCCTCGAAGTGCCACCATGCAACAAGAGACAGTAAAATCAAGTATTGGCTGGACTTCAAGGAGCAGGAAATATATGAGGTCATCTGCTGCTCTCTGCAACATTTATTGGCTTCAGAACTGGGCCTGAGAGGGAAGGAATAAAGATTACCAAAGAAACAAGGCTTAGGGGGAAAATGCTGACCTGATTTTCATCTTTTCCTGTGAAATTTCCCCTGCATATTTCCCCCTAATATTCTCCTGGTTCCAAGAGCAGGGTAGCTGAGCCATTTTAGGAATTTGGAGCAGCAGATACAATTGTCTGTGAGTGCATGCATGCAAAGGTGTGTGGAGTGTGTATATAAAACCTAAGCATTTGAAATACAGTTAGCAATTAGAAATTCTTAAAAATCAACTTTCACTTTTCACACACATCAAACACTACTTGATAAAGATACATGGCTGGCCAGAACAATAAAGAATGGTATACGTTCTAAACCTCCAGCCTAATGACTTGATCAAGTCTAAAGGTATAAGGAGTAATAATGTCTGGATGTTGGCCAAAATTTGAGTGAAATTCAATTATTTTACAGTGTGCCTGGAACAGGTAACATGTAAGCACCAGTGAACATTACAACCAAAGTAGGACACAGACCCCTGGCACCTTTCAGGATCAGTTCAGCAGCTTCATAGACACAAGGTTCTCACAGGCTTGGCTTATTTCTCCTAGTTGTTACTACTGGTTTTCAGATCCAGCTCCTCAATGCTTGGCCTTCACAGATGGCCTCCATGCCCATTCCAGCACATGTGCTAAGTTGCTTCCGTTGGGTCTGACTCTTTGCCACACTATGGACTGTAGCCCGGCAGGCTCGTCTGTCCATGGGATTCTCTAGGCAAGAATACTGGAGTGGGTTGCCATGCCCTCCTCCAGGGGATCTTCCCAACCTAGGGATGGAACCCACGTCTCTTGCATTGCAAGCAGATTCTTTACTACTAATGCCACCTGAGAGAAGAGAGTCTTACATCTTACAAAGTCATAAGTCTGTACTGACATTTTCAACCCAAACCCAGTAACCTAACACAAAAGGGTCTCCATAGTCATTCTCTTTTCCTTTTCTGAGCAACTATCTTTTTTATCTTTTTTTTTTTTTTTTTTTTTTTTTTTTTGAGAGGATATCCTTGTGCCAGCTTCAGTGTATAGACAGTGGACCCTCAAATAACACAGGTTGAAACTGCGGGGTCCACTTATACTTGGGTTTCTTTTTTTTTTTTTTGGTTTGCACCACACAAGTTGTGGGATCTTAGTTCCCCAACCGGGGATCAAACCCATGCCCCCTGCAGTGGAAGCACAGAGTCCTAACCACTGGACCACCAGGGAAGTCCCACGTGAATTTTTTTCAACAGTAAATACTA
>SJYT01005547.1:215711-249495 GCA_006410635.1 Cephalophus harveyi
TTTTTTTTTTTTTTTGGTTGCACCACACAAGTTGTGGGATCTTAGTTCCCCAACCGGGGATCAAACCCATGCCCCCTGCAGTGGAAGCACAGAGTCCTAACCACTGGACCACCAGGGAAGTCCCACGTGAATTTTTTTCAACAGTAAATACTACAGTATTACTCGACCTGGTGGTTGAATCTGCAGATACGGAACCCCAGATATACAGGACAGCTATAAGTTACAGTCAGATTCTCAACTGCATGGAGGCCATCCATCCCAACCTCCACATTGTTCAGGGGTCTACTGTATGGTCACATTTATTCAATCAATTAGACAACACAGACTTACTGGGCATGTAGTATGCACTATTTGGGCTCACAGGACATAACTGTGAACAACACAGCAAAAAATCTCTAATTATATGGAGCTTATAACCTAGTGAAGTAAGACAGACTGTACACAGAATAAATGGCATATAGGAGGATGGGACTAGGGCTTCCCAGGTGCCTCAGTGGGTATAAAGAATCTGTCTGCAATGCAGGAGACATGGGTTTCATTCCTGGGTTGGGAAGATCCCCTGGAGGAGGGCATGGCAACCCACTTCAGTATTCTTGCCTGGAGAATCCCATGGACAAGAAGAGCCTGGTGGGCTACAGTCCATGGGCTCACAAAGAGTCAAACTCAACTGAACCTACTGAGCATGCCCGCATGCAGGTTGGAATCAGTAGGAAAATAAAGCAGGAAAGGGAGATAATGAGTACTAGGCAGACAGGGAGTTCACATTATTTTATAACAGTTTTACTGGGATATCAATTCAATTCAGTTCAGTCTCTCAGTCATGTCTGACACTTTGCAACCTCATGGACAGCAGCATATCAGGCTTCCCAGTCCATCACCAACTCCCAGAGCTTGCTCAAACTCATGTCCATTGAGTCAGTGATGCCATCCAACTATCTCATCCCGTTTGTCCCTTTCTCCTCCTGTCCTCAATCTTTCCCAGCATCAGGGTCTTTTCCAATGAGTCAATTCATCTCATCAGGTGGCCAAATGATTGGAGTTTCAGGTTCAGCATCAGTCCTTCCAAAGCCTATTCAGTACTGATTTCCACTAGGAGTGACTAATTTGATCTCCTTGCAGTCCAAGGGACTCTCAAGAGTCTTCTCCAACACCACAGTTCAAAAGCATCAATTCTTTGGCACTCAGCTTTCTTTACAGTCCAACTCTCACATCCATACATGACTACCGGAAAAACCATAGCTTTGACTAGATGGACCTTTCTTGTCAGAGTAATGACTCTGCTTTTTAATATGCTGTCTAGGTTGGTCATAGTTTTTCTCCAAAGGAGCAAGCATCTTTCAATTTCAAGGCTGCAGTCACCATGTGCAGTGATTTTGGAGCCCCTAAAAATAAAGTCTCTCATGGTTTCCATTGTTTCCTATTCTATTTGTCATGAACTGATGGGACCGGATGCCATGATCTTAGTTTTTTGAACGTTAAGTTTTAAGCCAACTTTTTCACTCTCCTCTTTCACTTTCATCAAGAGGCTCTTTTGTTCTTCACTTTCCAGGAGGCATAGGTGTGAAGATGAATGTGGACCTGTACTGGTAGTTACACCAGTGCGCAGTGGAAGTGAGAGAGCACTTAGATCCCAGTGGGGCCGGCCGGGGAAACCTAGCCAACCAGATGGGAGGCGGTAGATGTCTGCACTCGAGGCAGAAATGCCTGCCAGGGTGGACTACCCAACTAACATGGTATTTCACTTGCCTGACCACAGCTCTCAATCCTACTGGAGTGAGGCAAGATTTACCCAGAAGCCTTCTGTCTCCCACTTCTTACTCAGGCACACACACACACACAGCTCCCTGTTCCACACACCCCTGACCTGGTTATGACATCTAATAGCTTCCCATTCTCTCTGAACTGTCTGTCTTCATCAAGAGGCTCTTTAGTTCCTCTTCACTTTCTGCTGTAAGGGTGGTGTCATCTGCATATCTGAGGTTATTGATATTTCTCCCAGCAACCTTGATTCCAGCTTGTGTTTCATCCAGCCTGGCATTTCACATGATGTACTCTGCATATAAGTTAAATAAGCAGTGTGACAATATATAGCCTTGATGTACTCCTTTCCCAATTTGAAACTAGTCCATTGTTCCATGTCTGGTTCTAACTGTTGCTTTTTGACCTGCATACAGATTTCTCAGGAGGCAAGTTAAGAGGTCTGGTATTTTTATCTCTTGAAGAATTTTCCACAGTTTGTCGTGATCCACACAGTCAAAGGTGTTAGCATAGTCAATGAAACAGAAGTCACTGTTTTTCTGGAATTCTCTTGCTTTTTCTATGATCCAACATAGAAATTTGATCTCTGGTTCCTCTGCCTTTCCTAAATCCAGCTTGAACATCTGGAAGTTCTCATTTCATATACTGTTGAAGCCTAGCTTGTAGAATTTTGAGCATTACTTTGCTAGTGTGTGAGATGAGTGCAATTGTGCAGTTTGAACATTCTTTGGCATTGCCTTTCTTTGGGATTGGAGTGAAGACACATTTTATAGTTCTGTGGCCACTGCTGAGTTTTCCAAATTTCCTGGCATATTGAGTGCAGCATAGCATCATCTTTTAGGATTTGAAATAGCTCACTGGAATTCCATCACCTCCACTAGCTTTATTCCTAGTGATGCTTCCTAAGGGCCACTTGACTTCAGGCCCACAGGACTTCAGGATGTCTGGCGCTAGGTGGCAATCACACCACCATGGTTATCCGGGGCATTAAGATCTCTTTTGTATAGTTCTTCTATGTATTCTTGCCACCTCTTCTTAATATCTTCTGCTTCTGTTAAGTACATACTGTTTCTGTCCTTTATTGTACCCATCTTTGCATGAAATGTTCCCTTGATTATTGGGATACAGGTCACCCTTTAAAACTGCCACATTTCTATGATTTCCAGTGTATTCACAGAGTTATGCAACCAAATCCACTACCTACTTTGAGGACATTTTCATCACCCAGCACTGACCCCGTGCCAAAAAAAATAACATAGCCAGTAGTAGCCACTCCCCATTGCTTCCTCTCCTCAGCCCATGGTGATCACAGATCTCCTTCCTGTGTACAGACTTGCCTGTTCTGGACAATTCATATAAATGGAGTCTTACAATATGTGGCCTTCTGTGTCTGACTTCTTTCAATCGCATAATGTCTTTAAGATTCATCCATGTTGCTGTCTGTGTCAACATTCCGCTCCTTGTTGTGGATGAGTAACATTCCACTGTATGGAGAGACCACTGTCTGCTTATTTATTCACCAGTTGATTGAACATCTGGGCTGTTTCCACTTTGTGGTTATTGTGGATAATGTTGCTATGAACATTCATGTACATGTTCTTGAGTGGACATATGTTTTCCTGTCTCTTGGGTATAGATCTATGAGTGGAACTGCGGGTCATACTTTGAATTGTGGTATTGAATAAGATTCTTGAGAGTCCCTTTGACAGCAAGGAGATCAACCAGTCAATTCTAAAGGAAATTAATCCTGAATATTCACTGGAGGGACTGATACTGAAGCTGAAGTTCCAATACTTTGGCCACCTGATGCAAAGAGCTGACTCATTAGAAAAGACCTTGATGCTGGGAAAGACTGTATACAGGAGGAGAAGAGGAGGACAGAAGATGAGATGGTTGGATGGCATCACCAATTCAGTGGATATGAGTTTGAGCAAGTTCCAGGAGATCGTGAAGGACAGGGAATCCTGGTGTGCTGCGTAACTCTATGTTTAATTTAGGGAGAGAGAGTTTCATTTTAAATGGAGTGGCCACAGGAGGCCTTGTTGATAAGAACACTGAGCAGACAGCTGAAGACATCAAACCTGGTACATTAAAAAAAACAAAAAACTTAAAAATTATAAGAAAAATTAGGTTCCCCAAGCTTGTTTGTTTGAATGTTGAGTTTTAAGCCAGCTTTCTCACTCTCCTCTTTCACTTTCATCAAGAGACTCTTTAGTTCCTCTTTTCTTTCTGCCATGAGGATGATGTCATCTGCATATGAGAGGTTACCGATATTTCTCCCAGCAATTTTGATTCCAGCTTGTGCTTCATCCAGCCTAGCATTTCTCATGATGTACTCTGTATATAAGTTAAATAAGCAGGGTGACAATACACAGCCTTGACATACTCCTTTCCCAATTTGGAACCAGTCTGTTGTTCCATGTCCAGTTCTAACTGCTGCTTCTTGACCTGTATACAGATTTCACAGGAAGCAAGTAAGGTGGTCTGGTATTCCAATCTCTTGAAGAATTTTCCAGTTTGTTGTGATCCACACAGTCAAAGGCTTTAGCATAGTCAATGAAGCAGAAGTTGATGTTTATGAGGAAACAATGGAAATAGTGACAGATTTTATTTTCTTGGGCTCCAAAATCACTGCAGAACAGTTCTGCACTGAAAAACAACCTAACCTCAATGAGGTTAACTTTTAAAATCTACAACCAAGCAAAGAGTCTTCAACCTGTACTCTGAATATACAGTCCCCAGGGAGGTCAAAGTCCCTGTAGCTATTATACTCAGAGCAGCTCTTCATCCATCTGATTTTTAGATGGAGATCCATTTAAACAAAGAGTTCTATGGCTTAAAACAAATATATATATACATATATATATGTATGTATGTATGTATGTATGTATGTATTTGAAAACAACTGGATCCTTTGTAAAATTCCATCAGTAGTGATCAACCTTATTGTCCCATACAGGTGTGTACATGCATGCTAAGTAGATTCAGTCATGGCCTGATTCTTTGTGACCCTACGGACTATAACGCACCAGGCTCCTCTGTCCATGGGATTCTCCAGGCAAGAATACTAGAGCAGGTTGCCATTCTCTCCTCTAGGGGATCTTCCTGACCCAGGGATTAAATCTGCATCTATCTCCTGCATTGGCAGGTAGATTCTTTACCACTAGTGCCACCTGGGAAGCTCCCCTTTAGGGAGAACAAATCGGATGTTTTCCAGGGTCTAAATTCCTCCTGGCCAGCAATTTTTTTTTAATTGAAGGATAATTGCTTTACCATATTGTGCTGATTTCTGCCATACAACAACATGAATCAGCCACATGTGCCTCCTCCCTCCTGAAACTCCCTCCCACCCATCCCTCCCCTGTGAATGGTCACAGAGCACTGGATTGAGCTTCCTGTGTCACATAATGTTTCTTAAACCTAGTTTCATAGCTCAATTATCTGAGGAGCTTCTAAAAATACTTTGGCTCATGAGCCCCAACAAGAATTTCATAGTGAGTCAAAGGTGACATCATTGTTCTAAAACTATTCCAGAAATTCAAGCCAGGAGAAGAACCATCAACAGGTGTATTCAGGAACCATGCAAAACTCCCATTCTCTACCTAGGTATTTTGCAATCTCGACATATCAAGCAAATCCCCTGTAGCCACTCTGAAACACCATCAAGGTGCACTTTTTTTAGTGAATTTGACATACCAACATTTCCATTTAAAATCTATGAACCTAGTCAAAGGCTGGAGAAAGTTATTTATTATTGTTGTTGTTCAATTGCTAAGTGGTGTCCAGCTCTTTGCAACCTCATGGACTGTAGCCTGCCAGGCTCCTCTGTCCATGGAACTCTCCAAGCAAAAATACTGGAGTGCATAGCCATTCCTTTTTCTAGGGGAATTTTCCCGACCCACGAATCAAACCTGCATCTCTTATGTCTCCTGGAACGGCAGGCAGGTTCTTTACTATCTGACCCACCAGGGAAGTCCAAAGTTATTTATAGAGAAATCTGTTAATATCTAGAGAGTGGTCTCTAGAGAAAAATAAAGCCAGGCTGCATTTCTCTGCTTTATTTTTGGAAACCCTGATTAGTCTATGAGTGCCATGTTTTCTTGTGGGAGTTTTATTTGCATCCCTATTAACTTCTGTTTCTTTCGAGGGATGGACAAAACAAACAAACAAACATTTTATGAAACAGACCATAGAGAAAAGTGACCTGGTACAAAACAAGCAAATTAAAATTCTTGCCCTGGGACTAAGGCATACTTTACCTTATTAAACTCATTCTACTAGTGTGTTTTAGAGGTTTCACAACTTAGTTTTTTTCCTACTTACCTGAAAGTCTTTCCAAAACAAATCATCAAAACACTGAGCAGCTCAGGCACCTGTGAAAAGAAGGCTTCTGCGAGGACAATGAGTCTATTTCCAAACATTGGGAAACACGTCATACTAGGCTAAAAGGCTTGAAACAAGGGCAATCAGCCACTTGGCCCATGGGGGTTCTGTTTAAACTTCCATGGGGAGCTATTTACAGGGTAAAAGAAGATTCTGTATCTTGATCAAAATTGTAGTAGGCTATCCATTGTTGACAACTTTAGACTCCTATCAACCCCATAGACTATACAGTCCATGGAATTCTCCAGGCCAGAATACTAGAGCTGGTAGCCTTTCCCTTCTTCATTGGATTTTCCCAGCCCAGGGATTGAACCCGTATTACAGGCAGATTCTGTACCAGCTGAGCCACCACAGAAGCCCAAGAATATTGAAGTGGGTAGCCTATCCCTTCTCTGGAAGATCTTCCTGAAAGGAATCAAACCAGGGTCTCCTGCATTGCACGTGAATTCTTTACCAGCTGAGCTACCACGGAAACCCCCCTATGTAACCCAGCATTTGAAATTCAATCAATGACTGGTTTTCACATCTTTTAAGAATGCACCACATTTTGCCCAAAATTAATTTTCCTGGATAAAAGCATTGATATAAAATTACAAAAATTCAAGGTGGCAGAGTAGAAGGATGTGCATTTATCTTCTACAAGAACTCCAAAATTACAAATTGCTGCTGAGCAACCATCAACAGGAGAATATTAGATCCCACCAAAAAAAGATACCCCACAACCAAGGGCAAAGGAGAAGCCCCAGCAAGATGGTAGGAGGGACAAAATCACATTTAGAATCAAACTCCCTACCTGTCAGAGATACTCAGAGAGCTCAAACAAACGTTGTGTGCACCAGGACCCAGAGACCCCCACAGAGACTGAGTCAGAACTGTGTTTCAGTGTTTCCTGTGGAGGTACAGGTTAGCAGTGGCCTGCCACAGAGTCAGGGGTTCTGGGTGCAGCAGTCCTGGGTATGGCATAAGCCCTCTTGAAGGAGGTCACCATTAACCCCACCACAGAGCTACCAGAACTTAAAACAGGAGTGGGGAAACAAACTCTTTGAGGGCACAAATAAAACCTTGTGCACACCAGGACCCAGGAGAAAGGAGCAGTGACCCCACAAAAGACTGACCAACTTCCCCATGAGTGTCCAGGAGTCTCCAGGAGAGGTGTGGGTCAGCAGTGGCCTGCTGCAGCATCAGGGGCACTGAGTCACGGGCACTGAGGGCAGCAGTGCCACTGCACCTTTTGAAGAGGTCAGGATTATCTTCAGTACCTCCACCATAGTTTGGACTCAGGTCAAACAACAGGGAGGGAACACAGCCCAGCCCATCAACAGAAAATTGGATTAAAGATTTACTGAGCATGGCCCCACCCATCGGAACAAGACCCAGTTTCCCGCTCAGTCAGTCTCTCCATCAGGAAGCTTCCATAAGCCTCTTATCTTTATCCATCAGAGGGCAGAAAGACTGAAACACCACAGTTGCAGAAAACTAACCACACTGATCACACTGACCACAGCTTTGTCTAACTCAGTGAAACTATGAGCCATGACATGTAGGGCCACCCAAGACAGATGGGTCATGGTGGAGAGTTCTAACAAAATATGGTCCACTGGAGAAGGGAATGGCAAAACATTTCAGTATGCTTGCCTTGAGAACCCCATGAACAGTATGAAAAGGGAAAAAGATATGACACTGAAAGATGAACTCCCCAGGTCGGTAGGTGCCCAGTAAGCTCCTGGACATCAATGGCGAAACAACTCCAGAAAGAATGAAGAGGTGGAGCCAAAGAAAAAACAACACCCAGTTGTGGATGTGACTGGTGATAGAAGTAAAGTCTGATGCTGTAAAGAGCAATATTGCACAGGAACCTGGAATGTTAGGTCCATGAATTAAGGCAAATTGGAAGTAATCAAACAGGAGATGGCAAAAGTGAACACTGACATTTTAGGAATCAGTGAGCTAAAATGGACTGGAATGGGTGTATTTAACTCAGATGACCATTATATCCACTACTGTAAGCAAGAATCCCTTTCAAGAAATGGAGTAGCCCTGATAGTCAACAAAAGATTCTGAAATGCAGTATCTGGATGCAATCTCAAAACTGCCAGAATGACCTCTGTTCATTTCCAAGGTTCATTATCACAGTAATCCAAGCCTATGCTCCAATCAGTAACACTGAAGAAACTGAAGTTGAACGTTCCATGAAGACCTACAAGACCTTCTAGAATTAAGACTTAAAAAAGATTTCCTTTTCATATAGGGGACTAGAATGCAAAAGTAGAAAGTCAAGACACACTTTGAGTAACAGGCAAATTTGGCCTTGGAGTACAAAATGAAGCAGGTCAAAAGCTAACAGAGTTTTGCCAAGAGAATGCACTGTTCATAGCAAACACCCTCTTCCAACAACACAAGAGAAGACTCTACGCATGGACATCACCAGATGGTCAATACCAAAAGCAGATTGATTATATTCTTTGCAGCCAAAGATGGAAAAGCTCTATACAGTCAGCAAAAATAAGACTGGGAGATGACTGTGGCACAGATCATGAACTCCTTACTGCCAAATTCAGACTTAAATTGAAGAAAATGGGGAAAACCACTAGACCATTCAGGCAAGCCTTAAATCAAATCCCTTATGATTATACAGTAGAAGTGACAAATAGGTTCAAGGGATTTGATCTGATAGACAGAGTGCCTGAAGAACTATGGACAGAGATCATGACATTGTACAGGAGGCAGTGATCAATACCATCCCCAAGAAAAAGAAATGCTAAAAAGCAAAATGGTTGTCTGAGGAGGCCTTACAAATAGCTGAGAAAAGAGAAGCTAAAGGCAAAGGAGAAAAGGAAAGCTATACTCATTTAAGTGCAGAGTTCCAAAGAATAGCAAGGTGAGATAAGAAAGCCTTCCTCAGTGACCAATGCAAAGAAATAGAGGAAAACAATGGAATAGGAAAGACTAGAGATCTCTTCAAGAAAATCAGAGATACCAAGGGAACATTTCATGCAAAGATAGACACAATAAAGGACAGTAATGGTATGAACCTAACAGAAGCAAAAGATATTCAGAAGGTGGCAAGAACACACAGAAAAACTATACAAAAAAGATCTTAATGACCCAGATAACCATCATGGTGTGATCACTCACCTAGAGCCAGACATCCTGGAATGCAAAGTCAAGTAGGCCTTAGGAAGCATCACTATGAACAAAGCTATTGGAGGTGATGGAATTCCAGCTGAGCTATTTCAAATCCTAAAAGATGATGCTGTGAAAGTGCTGTACTCAATATGCCAGCAAATTTAGAAAACTCAGCAGTGGCCACAGGACTGGTAAATGTCAGTCTCCATTCCAATCCCAAAGAAGGGGACGACAAAGGGTGAGATGGTTGGATGGAATCACCAACTCAATGAACATGAGTTTGAGTAAGCTCCGGCCGTTGGTGATGGACAGGGAAGCTGGCGTGCTACTGTCCATGGGGTCACAGAGAGTCGGACACCACTTAGCGACTGAACGGAACTGAACTGAAAAGCATTATAAACAATATACTAATTAATTGACTATTGGATGTGGAAGAGGGTTTGTTTGCTTTTCCTCTGTTTGGTGGACAAATGCTTTATGCTCACCTTCTGATCTCCACAGTACCCACACACATAGCCAAGGGGGCTCCGGGGACAGCGAGGCTGTTATCAAGAAGCTTGTGTTTTATCGCCATCTAGTGGCTCCTTTCTATTACTACACCTCACCGGCTCTCTCAATGGCCCAGAGGTAACGAATCCACCTGCAACGTAGGAGATACTGGTTCCATCCCTGGGTAGGGAAGATCCACCCCGGAGAAGGAAATGGCAACACGCTCCAGTATTCTTGCCTGGGGAATCCCAATCCATGGGGTCTCAAAAAAGTCGGATACGACAGCAAAACGGTCACTCTACACTCACTGCCTCTGCACATGTTTGACACTGTTTTTTAAAGCAGCATTTCTAAAACCCCTCAAGGAACTTTGTAGGCAATACATCCCATTCCCTTTCTACAAGTCTCGCATTTAATCTAGAAAACTTGATGACAAAAATAAACCCTCTTTATCTCTTATCTTGGATCCTTGCACCAGAGGAAGATTTCAAACCAAAGAAATGCAAAAAACCCCAGAAGTAAAAAGTGGAAGAGGAAGCATTTACTATTTTGTGGTTAGAAAAATGCACTTGAATTTTTGTGTACCTACTTTTCAAGTTAAAAAATATAAAAGGAGACTTCCCTGGCAGTCCAGTGGTTAAGAATCTGCCTGCCAGCCTGCAGGAGACACAGGTTCGATCCCTGGTCCAGGAAGATTCCGCATGCTGCAGGGTAACTAAGCCCATGCACCACAGCTACTGAGCCTGTGCCCTAGGGCCTGCGCTCCACAAGAGAGCCCACCGCAGTGAGAAGCCTGCCCACCACCACTAGAGAGTAGCCCTGACTCCCTGCAACTTAGAAAAAGACTACAGCAACAAAGACCCAGTGTAGCCTAAAACTCAATTAAAAAAAAAAAAAATTTAAAGGAACAGTTACTGTGAATGTTCAGGCTCTGTATGAACGAATCAAAATCAACTCTTTGAACCTCTGTTAGCTGATATCATCATAGAATTATTCCATGTCTCTGGTCTTTTTTTTTTTTTTTTTTTTTTTTTTTTTTTTGCAGGATTTTGCTTATTAACCTGGGTGTTTCTTTTGAGTTTCTTTTTTTCACCTATTTGTAATGCTGTTTAGTTTCTAGAAACTTCATATATTGACAAAGTATGTGGATTTTTAAACTATATTTTGATATCTTATAGTCTACGTTTGTCATTGTGCCCCTGGACCCACTAACCATTGGAGGTTAGACTGATGGGTGAAGCCAAATCTGGATGAGAACTTATACTAGTTACATGGTATTATTGATCAAAATTATTTTTGCATTTTAATAATACCTTGTACAAAGTGAAATGTCAGTGAATAAATAACATATATTAAAATATTAATTTCTTGACTACAAAAACATAATAAAAAATAATTAAATTAAGTTATTAATTAATTTAAATAAGTGATTTACTCTGCTTATTATTAGCACAAATATTTATTCCCATTCAAAAATACAACAAAAAAAAGGAGGAAAATTGGCATCTAGATGAATAAATTTGTCTCCAGCCTGCTCTACCACAAGGCTATAAGTCAGCCCCAGCAACAGCAAATGCTTAAGGCCTATTTGGGTGTGGAGCAGCTATAAAATTGTGACGCTTTTTACATAGGACATAATCTAATGAAAGAGAGTACAAGGTAGAAACTAAATTTTAAGCAGACGGATTTCCATCCCACTGCAGTCTCTCACCTTATTTTTAACAAGGAGAGAAATTTCCTCAGAGGAGTCTACTTCAACATTTTGGAACAAAATAATGTTAATTCTCTTCAAAATGCCTCTTTTGGTTACCAGGGTAACCAGAAAAGAGCTGTCTGCCCGAGTTCCCGTGAAGCCACACGACTTCTGCCACCGGAGACTACATTCCCCAGTGACACCAACAGGCTTACCGCAAAATCAGTAGGCAGACTCAGGAGGAGGGAAAGTTACGGGCTACTCCAAGTCGACAGCCAGCACTGTCCTTAATTAAGAAAACAGCACAGAGAAGGGCCCTTCTGGTGGCACAGGAGCGATACTGGCTGCAAGGAAAGCAACAGAGAAGCACCCACACAGAGGGGCGAGACGCCAGCCAAACCTTACGAGGAAGGGGGAAAATTGCCATCAGACACTGAGATGGGGCAGGTGAGCAGAGAAACGCTTCCAACCTACCTGGTGAACAAGTCAAGGGGCTGGACCAGCTCTTGGAGAACAGACACTCAGCACCAGGAGGCAAGATTACAGTCAGAGGCTTTGCACGTAGCAGTCATGGCTGCGAATCAATCAGCACAGGAGAAGCAGAGGCAGCCACTCCCTCCAGCGCGGAAACGTGCAGAGGGCACTGGGGTGGCGAGTTTGTTTGTCTGCCTCGAGATCCCTACACACGTGGACAGCAGCGACATTTAAACAAGGCTTGGGAGACAAGGTACACACAGTGGTGCGAATAATACAAAATAGGACATAACGAGGCAGTCAATGTCATTGGAAAACACGGACCAAAACAATCGATGCAACAGAAAGCATCCATCCCGGCGGGCACAGAAAAGTTCTGCCGAGGCTCCAGGACCACCCCCCGCCCCCGCTACAGACAGACTGAGCCAGCCTGTACATGGAGAGACTAGAAATGAAGAAATCCACTCCTTGGGACAAGATATTTCTTATTCAGCTTTATTTGTATGGTTGTTCACTGGAAAGTTCTTCATCTTCAAAGCGAATTCTGAGAAAAGTAGCGTAAGGCACTTTTGTCTTATCACAAAGAGAAGTTCTATATTTTGTAATTTTTTTTTTCAGGGTATTAGTGAGAAGGACTATTCATGCAAAGCAAAAAAAATTTAAGCAAAGGCCACAAATGTCAGGCCCGTGAAGGTATGTGAGTGCTGTCTTCACATTTGATTTCATGTCGATATGATTAAGTAAATACATATGTGGAGATCTAATCACATCAT
Organism: Cephalophus harveyi; assembly: GCA_006410635.1. Classification (NCBI taxonomy): domain Eukaryota; kingdom Metazoa; phylum Chordata; class Mammalia; order Artiodactyla; family Bovidae; genus Cephalophus; species Cephalophus harveyi. The sequence continues at coordinate 228,408 of SJYT01005547.1, forward strand.
ATCATACAATTCCCCGGTGAACCCTGGACATCCTGACAGAGGTGTGCTAGCTTCAGGCCAAAGTGTTTCGTCGAATTCAGTTTGTGGGAAGACAGATGAAATGGTGCTTCGTGGTTTGGGTTTCCTAAAAGAAAGGGAAGATATTAGGGAGATGAAAATTAAAGAGAGACAGAGAATGTTTACCACAAACTTAATTATTTATCAAGAGAAGTGAAGTGAAAGTCACTCAGTCATGTCTAACTCTTTGCAACCCCATGGACTGCAGCCTGCCAGGCTCCTCTCTGTCCATGGAATTCTCCAGGCCAGAATACTGGAATGAGTTGCCATTTCCTTCTCCAATCAAGAGTCGAACTGCCTTTTATTCTAGAAACTACTACTCATCAAGGGCAAAGAAAGGAAATTAAATTTTTCTTGTGGAAAACTAGCCAAGGTTTATATCCTTTCTCCATACTAACCCATCAAACATCAGAAGGAAGCTGGCATCTTCCATTACAGTTTCCCCATTGCATTTTCATGAAAAATGGAGAGACTGAATTTACAGCTTAGTCCTGGGGGTCGGGGGGAAGCAGGCGAGGAGCAAGCAGGGGTAATTGAAATGATCCTCAGCTAGGCTAGAGACAGTATGAAGCAGTACCCTGTTAGGAGACAGAATTCAGACTATAGACTGTTTCTCCTGGGCATCAATTTAGCATCAATTTCAAATATAAGAAATGAGAAATCTTTCGTAGTTCCATTCACGGCCATATTCTCCCTAGGACCATTTATTCAAGCAAAATGCCTGGCATATCCATGAGCTATGAGATGGTGTGCTTTTAGACACCGAATGGTTTGTCCAGTGAAATGCATCATGCCATGCATTTCATGTTGCATTTTCAAGGACATAGGATCTCTCTGGGGGTCAGGGATGCGATTTAGGAAAGTAATTCATGCCTTCGCTGCCAGGCATTTTGACCTCACGACAAACGTCTGTGAACTAAATTCCAAACTAGAAGTCATCGGTTGTTGTTGTTCAGTCACTAAGTCATATCCAGCTGTTTGCAACTCCATGGACTGCAGCACACCAGGCTTCCGTCCTTCACCAACTCCCAAAGCTTGTTCATACTCATGTCCATTGAATCGGTGATGCCATCCAACCATCTCATCATCAGAGAAACAGGTAAAATGGCCTTGCCATAGGTTTTCTTTTTTAAATCAGTCTATAGAGCCATCTGGCTACTGAAGGATTCTCTCTCAGCTGTGTCATTTCATAGTCAATATTTTTTTATAATTATGACATTAAATTGCATAATTTTAAAATACTTTACAATCAGAGTGAATAGAAATGAATTTAACTGTATTTACGAGTCTTTTACTGTTGGGGGGGGGGAGGTTGCTATAAATATCAGCATATTTTCCTTTTCTATCATTCTTCAGATAGAATTCTAAAAGTAAGCTTGCCAGTCTTTATTTTTTTCAAAATTGAGTCCCAATCCATTCCTATGAAGTGGGATTAGGGACATTAATCAGACTGACAACAGACTTCTCAATTGTAACTTTTCTCTTCTATTTAGAAGAAAATTAAAAATAAAGAAATGGGATCGCTTCCAAATTGATCATCATTTGGCCCTAAAGTGGAGGTCTGTGTGGTCACAAAATGAAAGAAATCACCTGGGAAAGCATCAGATGATGGGCTAGATTTGCTTCCCTGGGGCTCAGACAGTAAAGAATCTGTCTGCGATGCAGGAAACCTGGATTCAATCCCTGGGTCAGGAATATCCCCTGGAGAAGGGAATGGCAACCCACTCCAATATTCTTGTTCGGATAATCCCATGGACAGAGGGGCCTGGAGGGCTACAGTCTGTGGGGTTGCAAAGAGTTGGACAATACTTTGGCCACCTGATGCGAAGAGCTGACTCATTGGAAAAGACTCTGATGCTGGTAAAGATTGAGAGCAGTAGGAGAAGGCGACGACAGAGGATGAGATGGTTGGATGGCATCACCAACTCAGTGGACATGGCTTTGGGTAGACTCTGGGAGTTGGTGATGGACAGGGAGGCCTGGCGTGCTGTGGTTCATGGGGTCGCAAAGAGTCGGACACAACTGAACGACTGAACTGAACTGAACTGAGTGATTAACACTTTCACTTTCAGATTTGCTTTGTAATTTGAATAAAGGAGTAATGAAACTTCCACAGTCCCAATAATACAGTGTGATGGCTGCTCCTACCAGCTCCAAGATTTCTTAAAAATACATCCATTTTTTTAATATCACCATTTTATGTTTAAGTGTAAGTATATTAGAAGGGGAGATATATACTATTCAAATCGGTCTTTGGTGCACAGAGTGGAGCCTTCTGTTAGCTGATATTTATAAGCACTGGAGTTTCTTTTCCTGTCTAGTGTCTTTTGTCTGCCCTTCACCAGACAGGCTCCAAGAGTGACTGCAGACCTTAACTGAAGACTTGTTGTGTGTCCAGCACTCACTCTCTCATCCACTATTTCTTCCTGCTCCCCTGATATCAGTTCAGTTCAGTTCAGTCGCTCAGTCGTGTCCTACTCTTTGCGAGCTCATGAATTGCTGCATTCCCTGATATCAATAGCCACCAAATCGGCCTTACCTGCTTCAGTGGAGGCATGGTACAGACAGGAAGGAGACTACAATTTTTTTTTTTTTAATGAACAAGAACCCTTAGGGTACCAGAGCAAATTGTGAGCCTCATTGCCCTGGAGAATAAATAGTTACCCTCAAATCTGTTGGCAAGGTCAAATCATGTCAATAGAAACATAATGTTCACATGGGTATTTGCTAAAAGTCTGTTATACCAGACACTTTTATAGCTCTTAATGACCTTATCATCTTTTCTGTATAGGCCACAACATTTGAGTATTTTCTCTGTGTCTTCAATATCCACTTTCAGTATCTTACTAATATAATACATTTAGGGTTACCTGCTGAAGCCGAAGCTCCAATACTTTAACCACCTGAGGCCAAGAGTCAACTCATTGGAAAAGACCCTGATGCTGGGAAAGATTGAGAGCAGGAGGAGAAGGGGACGACAGAGGCTGAGATGGTTAAATGGTATCACTGACTCGATGGAGATGAGTTTGAGCAAGCTCTGGGGATTGGTGATGGACAGGGAGGCCTGGCATGCTGCAGTCCATGGGGTCGCAAACAGTCAGACACAACTGAGTGACTGAACAACAAAAGGGTTAACTTACCGAACTGTTAAGAACCACATAATTCTTTTTCATTGTCAATAGAAGTTTAAAATTACAAGATAGTAAGCATACTTGTCAAAGATACCTAAAGTGACTTCACCATATTCCAAACTGTTTCTACATGAGTGCTCTGGCTAATATTGAATAAATGGATGTTTTGATATAAATCAATGAATAGTAATATCAAGTACTTATCATTGAATCTGGCAATATTTTTTTTATGGGCAGCCAGCTTTGTGGGGTTTTTTAGGCTGTATTGACAATTTATCGCCATCGTTATGAACATCAACTGTAAATTCCCATAGATGCTGAGAACAGAATACCTCCTGTGCTTTCACTTAAATAAAGAGGAAGAAGCAGCAGCAGGTGCAAAACAAACTTCCTCACCTGAAAGTCACACTTTTTACTAGAAATCGTATCAACCACAGCCTTCCTTGCCCTGGTGCCCAAGAAATGGGTCCAGGAGAGTTAACCAGACCGGTGGCTCCAAGAAGGGGCAGCCCAGGGCCTTGAGAAGACAGACAAACAGGTGGAATTGGAATCCACCTGCATCACTAAGTGAAATGTGGTCTAGACGGCAGACAGTAATAAACAAGCCTTCAACCCCAGAACAATGTGGCTACCTGGACAAGTGGAAAAGTAGAGCATGAAAAGGCCTAAGACTCTTCTTCCTCGTCTCCTTCTCCTTCTTCTTCTCCTGGTTCCTCTTCTTCTTCAGCTTCCTCTCCCTCTGCTTCCCCTTCTGCTCCCTCTGCGGTTACTTCTTTTGTCTTTAACAAAAATTACACCGTTATGGAGAAGTGTAAGGGTCAACAGATACAGTGAGGAAGAGTGTAAATATCAGACTAGAGGTCAGGGCCTCCCACACCCCATCCAACACACACACACAACACACCCATACCACACATACAACACACACACCTGCCACACATACACACCCCACATATACACCCACCACACACACAACACAGACACCCGCCACACATACACACCCCACAGATATACCCACCACACACACATACAAGCCCAACACATACACACACCACACACATACCCCACAAACACATCACATACATACCCCTCCACACCACACACATATTCTCCCACACACTCCCTGCACATACACCTACCACTCACACATACACACCCAACACACACACAGAATACACATACCCCACACATACACACCTCACACACACACTCACCACACACACACCCAACATATACAAACCACCACACACTCAACACACAACACACACTTACCCTCCCAACACACCCCACACATACACCCACCACACACACACACACACACCCCACACATACACCCACCACATACATACACACACAAACATCATCTTCCTAAACAGAGACCCTTCACCCTGGGATGGTTCTGCTGGCAATACATTAATTCTAAGGAGTTTCATGATTTCTCTTAAGCATATAGTCTTTACTTGTATTAACAGATTGTTCTAACACAATTACCTTTAAAAATTCAGAAAGCAGCTGGAAGAATAAAATACAAAAAGAATCTCAGCAAATAGAATTTTGTCAGAATTTTAATGAAGCTTTTAAACATGGAGCTGACTATATTTTGTTATACAAAGTAACTTCTTGAATCCAAAGTTATCAGCAACCTACATATATAATCTGAAACTACTTGCAAATTAATAATCTTTTTGTCTTATTTTTATACATAAAAATGGGATTTTTTAAAATGGAAGCTTGCCTAGCAAGAGAGAAATGAAAATTTATTATTGGAAAGACATACAGGTAATGAAAAGTCATACCAGACACTTTTATAGCTCTTAATGACCTTATCATCTTTTCTGTATAGGCCACAACATTTGAGTATTTTCTCTGTGTCCTAATATCCACTTTCAGTATCTTACTAATATAATACATTTAGGGTTACCTGCTGAAGCCAAAGCTCCAATACTTTAACCACCTGATGCCAAGAGTCAACTCATTGGAAAAGACCCTGATGCTGGGAAAGATTGAAGGACGGAGGAGAAGGGGACGACAGAGGATGAGATGGTTGGATGGCATCACTGACTCGATGGAGATGAGTTTGAGCAAGCTCTGGGCGTTGGTGATGGACAGTGAGGCCTGGTGTGCTGCAGTCCATGGGGTTGCAAACAGTCAGACACAACTGAGCAACTGAACAACAACAAAAGGGTTAACTTACCAAACTGTTAAGAACCACATAATTCTTTTTCATTGTCAATGGAAGTTTAAAATTACAAGGTAGTAAGCATACTTGTCCGGAGAAGGCAATGGCACCCCACTCCAGTACTCTTGCCTGGAAACTTCCATGGACGGAGGAGCCTGGTAGGCTGCAGTCCATGGGGTCGCTGAGTCAGACACGACTGAGCGACTTCACTTTCACTTTTTACTTTCATGCATTGGAGAAGGAAATGGCAACCCACTCCAGTGTTCTTGCCTGGAGAATCCCAGGGATGGCAGAGCCCAGTGGGCTGCCGTCTATGTGGTCACACAGAGTCGGACACGACTGAAGTGACTTAGCAGCAGCAGCAGCAGCAAGCATACTTGTCAAAGATACCTAAAGTGACTTCACCATATTCCAAACTGTTTCTACATGAGTGCTCTGGCTAATATTGAATAAATGGATGTTTTTATATAAATCAATGAATAGTAATATCAAGTACTTATCATTGCATCTGGCAATTTTTTTTTTCGTGGGCAGCCAGCTTTGTGGGGTTTTTTAGGTTGTATTGATAATTTATCGCCATTGTTATGAACATCAACTGTAAATTCCCCCACAGATGTGTAAAGGAGTTCACATGATAGATGGTGAGAACAGAATACTTCCTGTGCTTTCACTTAAATAAAGAGGAAGAAGCAGCAGCAGGTGCAAAACAAACTTCCTCACCTGAAAGTCACACTTTTTACTAGAAATCGTATCAACCACAGCCTTCCTTGCCCTGGTGCCCAAGAAATGTGTCCAGAAGAGTTAACCAGCCCGGTGGCTCCAAGAAGAGGCAGCCCAGGGCCTTGAGAAGACAGACAAACAGGTGGAATTGGAATCCACCTGCATGACTAAGTGAAATGTGGTCTAGACGGCAGACAGTAATAAACAAGCCTTCAACCCCAGAACAATGTGGCTACCTGGACAAGTGGAAAAGTAGAGCATGAAAAGTCCTAAGACTCTTCTTCCTCGTCTCCTTCTCCTTCTTCTTCTCCTGGTTCCTCTTCTTCTTCAGCTTCCTCTCCCTCTGCTTCCCCTTCTGCTCCCTCTGCGGTTACTTCTTTTGTCTTTAACAAAAATTACACCGTTATGGAGAAGTGTAAGGGTAAACAGATACAGTGAGGAAGAGTGTAAATATCAGACTAGAGGTCAGGGCCTCCCACACCCCATCCAACACACACACACAACACACCCACACCACACATACAACACACACACCTGCCACACATACACACCCCACATATACACCCACCACACACAACACACACAAACACCCGCCACACATACACACCCCACATATACACCCACCACACACACAACACAGACACCCACCACACATACACACCCACATATACACCCACCACACACAACAAACACACACACCTGCCACACATACACACCCCACATATACACCCACCACACACACAACACACACACCTGCCACACATACACACCCCACATATATACCCACCACACACAACACACACAAACACCCGCCACACATACACACCCCACATATACATCCACCACATACACAACACAGACACCCGCCACACATACACACCCCACATATACACTCACCACACACACAACACAGATACCCGCCACACATACACACCCCACAGATATACCCACCACACACACATACAAGCCCAGCACATACACACACCACACACATACCCCACAAGCACATCACATACATACCCCACACACACCACACACATATTCTCCCACACACTTCCTGCACATACACCTACCACACACACATACACACCCAACACACACACAGAACACACATACCCCACACATACACACCTCACACACACACTCACCATACACACACCCAACATATACAAACCACCACACTCAACACACAACACACACATACCCTCCCAACACACCCCACACATACACCCACCTCATACGTACACACACAGACATCATCTTCCTAAACAGAGACCCTTCACCCTGGGATGGTTCTGCTGGCAATACATTAATTCTAATGAGTTTCATGATTCCTCTTAAGCATATAGTCTTTACTTGTATTAACAGATTGTTCTAACACAATTACCTTTAAAAATTCAGAAAGCAGTTGGAAGAATAAAATACAAAAAGAATTTCAGCAAATAGAATTTTGTCAGAATTTTGATGAAGCTTTTAAACATGGAAGCTGGCTATATTTTGTTATACAAAGTAACTTCTTGAATCCAAAGTTATCAGCAACCTACATATATAATCTGAAACTACTTGCAAATTAATAATCTTTTTGTCTTATTTTTATACATAAAAATGGGATTTTTTAAAATGGAAGCTTGCCTAGCAAGAGAGAAATGAAAATTTATTATTGGAAAGACATACAGGTAATGAAAAGTCACTGTATAGAATAGGCTAAAAATAACTTTTAGGTCTAATAATAGGGATGATGGTTTTTCCTGTGGTCATGTATGGATATGAGAGTTGGACTGTGAAGAAGGCTGAGTGCCGAAGAATTGATGCTTTTGAACTGTGGTGTTGGAGACGGCTCTTGAGAGTCCCTTGGACTGCAAGGAGATCCAACCAGTCCATTCTGAAGGAGATCAGCCCTGGGATTTCTTTGGAAGGAATGATGCTAAAGCTGAAACTCTAGTACTTTGGCCACCTCATGCGAAGAGTTGACTCATTGGAAAAGACTCTGATGCTGGGAGGGATTGGGGACAGGAGGAGAAAGGGATGACCGAGGATGAGATGGCTGGATGGCATCACTGACTCGATGGACGTGAGTCTGAGTGAACTCCGAGAGATGGTAATGAACTGGGAGGCCTGGCGTGCTGTGATTCATGGGGTCACAAAGAGTCGGACACGACTGAGCAACTGAACTGAACTGAATAGGGATGAGTTTGATAAAATAATATTAAAATAATGAAACAGATCTATATCTACCATCCCTGTAAAATATATAGCTTAATTACATGAATAAAAGTAGATTACAGAAGAGTATCCATGAAGGTTTGATAAATATGTGTGTGTATGTGTATGAGTGTGTAACCCATACAAGTGGGTCTCTCTGGGTAATGGGGTTATAAACTTTTTAGTTTATGTTTTTCTCTGTGTTATCTAAACTTTTTATAAATGTCATGAATTATTTGCAATTTTAAAAATCAGCAAAAGTTTTGGGGAGGAGTTTCTTACAACAGGGGACCTTCTTTAATGTGAATGACCTTCCACTGAAATACCTAGACAATACATGTGACTTTTGGTAAATATTCTATCTTTCCTTGAGTTTTCAATTTTAATTTAGCTCTCTGATTAGCATTTGTACTTTTTAATTAATTTTTATTGGAATATAGCTGCTATTTCTTTTCCTTTCCCATTTTTGGTGTTTTCCTTTATGGATACAGGAAGGACGGCAGAGAGGAAGGCTCTGCCCCAAACAGCTGGAGGCTTTGATCAGCTGTTTTTACCTCTGATGATCCCTCATTCCTTTCAATCCCCACAATGAAGATGCTCCACCTCAGCTCTTACAAACAAACTGCACACTAAGCCCTGGAGCAAGGATCCCCAGCTCCGGGGCCACGAGCAGGGTGGTAGGCAAGCAAAAGCTTCATCTGCCGTTCTCCATCCCCTCAGCACTCACATTACAACCTGAACAACCCCCAACCCTGGTCCATGGAAATATCTTCCATGAAACCCATCCCTGGTGCCATATAGGTTGAGAACCGCTGCCCTGGAGAGTCTTATTCATTGACTGAGAGAGGCAGGCTTCTGAAGGTTCCAAAACAAAAGCAACTAGAAAATTTGAACAAAATTATGTCTTTTCTGCTTTTATGGCCTTATAACTATGCCTTACTTCAGTTCTGAAAGATGTGTATAAGAGACAGGATCTATATTTACCATCCCTGTAAAATATATAGCTTAATTATATGAATAAAAGTAGATTACAGAAGAGTATCCATGAAGATTTGATAAATATGTGTGTGTATGTGTATGAGTGTGTAACTACTGGGTCTCTCTGGGTAATGGGGTTATAAACTTTTTAGTTTCTGTTCTTCTCTGTATTATCTAAACTTTCTATAAATGTCATGAATTATTTGCAATTTTAAAAATCAGCAAAAGTTTTGGGGAGGAGTTTCTTACAACAGGGGACCTTCTTTAATGTGAATGACCTTCCACTGAAATACGTAGACAATACATGTGACTTTTGGTAAATATTCTATCTTTCCTTGAGTTTTCAATTTTAATTTAGCTCTCTGATTAGCATTTGTACTTTTTAATTAATTTTTATTGGAATATAGCTGCTATTTCTTTTCCTTTCCCATTNTGAAATACGTAGACAATACATGTGACTTTTGGTAAATATTCTATCTTTCCTTGAGTTTTCAATTTTAATTTAGCTCTCTGATTAGCATTTGTACTTTTTAATTAATTTTTATTGGAATATAGCTGCTATTTCTTTTCCTTTCCCATTGTTGGTATTTTCCTTTATGGATACAGGAAGGACGGCAGAGAGGAAGGCTCTGCCTCAAACACTTAGAGGCTCTGATCAGCTGTTTTTACCTCTGATGATCCCTCATTCCTTTCAATCCTGAATCCCCACAATGAAGATGCTCCACCTCAGCTCTTACAAACAAGCTAATTGCAAAGCCCTGGAGCAAGGATCCCCAGCTCCAGGGCCACGAACAGGGTGGTGGGCAAGCAAAAGCTTCATCTGCCGTTTTCCATCCCCTCAGCACTCACATTACAACCTGAACCACCCCCCAAACCTGGTCCATGGAAATATCTTTCACGAAACCCATCCCTGGCACCATATAGGTTGAGAACCGCTGCCCTGGAGAGTCTTATTCATTGACTGAGAGAGGCAGGCTTCTGAAGGTTCCAAAACACCATGGGTGATTCTGATGCACACCAGTGGTTAAGAAACAATCTTCTACCAATACTTTGGTCACCTGATGTGAAGAGCTGACTCATTGGAAAACACCCTGATGCTGGGAAAGACTGATGGAAAAAGGATAAGAGGGTGCCAGGGGATAAGATGGTTAGATAGCATCACCCAGTCAATGGACATGAATTTGAACTAACTCCAGGAGTAAATGGAGGACAGGGAAGCTAGTGTGCTGCAGTCCATGGGGTCACAAACAGTCAGACACGACTTAGCAACTGAACGACAACAGTTGCTTTGACATATACACACTATTGATATATATATAAAATAGATAGCTAATGAGAACCTGCGGTATAGCACAGGGAACTCAAATCAATGCTCTGTGGTGACATAGGAAGGAAATTCAAGAAAATGGGGATATATGTATAACTGATTCCATTTGATGACTATCAGTTTTAAATGATGAGCCCAAAAATGTTCACAAATAATATTCTTAAAAGTCTTGATTATAGTGCAGGTCTAGCTAACCTGAGAGGATGAATAGAAGTAGGGAGAATCCAAGAATGTCCCTTTGGACCTATCCTCAGAATCCACTAACATTCTCAGAACAGACTCATTCACCTGTTGACAAGATTCCATCCCCATTAGGAGTTAAAGTTAAAACTCCCCAACATCCAGCTAATAAAGTGCAGGTGCAACCGGCAAGTAGTTCAGTAAGAATCTCAGTTCCACTTCACTTTGACACATAATACCTCTTCCCCATTGTCAGCAATGCAAAAACAGCATGCTGACTTTGCCAAGCTCAACTATTGAAAATTATCATAAAGCTCCTTATTATGGAGTCCTCCCCCCAGTGCCTGTGAAGGAGCAAATCTGATAGGATCCAAATGTTTCAACAAGCAGGGAAAGAACAGGAAAGGAGAGGATTATCTGTGAAAACTTAGATTGAGTTAAAGACCTTCCTCAGTCTTAGATACCTTCTCTTTCTCTTTACTCATTTTCATTACTCATTTCAGTCACCAAAGAAAAGTAAAAGGTTTTTTTTCCACCAAACACAAGTTCCTCATATAAAATAAATATTGTGTTTGAAATTAAATGGACCTTTTATTACAAGCTGAGCTAAAGAAGGCTGCGCACTGAAAAATTGATGTTTTCAAATCGTGTTGCTGGAGACAACTCTTGAAAGTCCCTTGGACTACAAGGAGATCAAACCAATCAACCGTAAAGGAAATAAATCCTGAATATTCATTAGAAGGACTGTTGCTGAAGCTGAAGCTCCAATACTTTGGCAACCTGATGCAAAGAGCATCAGGAAAGACCCTGATGCTGGGGAAGACTGAAGGCAGGAGGAGAAGGGGACGACAGAGGGTGAGGTGGTTGGATGGCATCACCAACTCAATGAACATGACTTCGAGTAAGCTCCAGAAGTTGGTGATGGACAGGGAGGCCTGGTGTGCTGCAGCCCATGGGGTCGCAGAGAGTCAGACACCACTTAGTGACTGAACTTAACTGAACTGAAAAGCATTATAAACAATGTACTTTCTATAAATGTCATTAATTATTTGCAATTTTAAAGATCAGCAAAAGTTTTGGTGGGGGGAGTTTCTTATGACACTTGGGACATTCTTTAATGTGAATGACCTTCCACTGAAATAACTAGACAATACATGTGACTTTTGGTAAATATTCTATCCTTGAGTTTTCAATTTTAATTTAGCTCTCTGATTAGCATTTTTACTTTTTAATTAATTTTTATTGGAATATACTGCTATTTCTTTTCCTTTCCCGTGGTTGGTGTTTTCCTTTATGGGTACAGGAAGGACGGCAGAGAGAAAGGCTCTGCCCCAAACAGTTGGAGGCTCTGATCAGCTGTTTTTAACCTCTGAGTGATCCCTCATTCCTTTTAATCCTGAATCCCCACAATGAAGATGCATTATCGACTCAATGGACATGAGTCTGAGAAAACTCTGGGAGATAATGAAGGACAGGAAAGCCTGGCTTGCTACAGTCCGTGGGGTCAAAAGCAACCAGACACAACTAAGCTACTGAACAACAACAGCAATTACGAGCATCAAAACAGTAGGAGTTCTTGCCCTTGACCTCCACTTGGCAACCCTTGGGTCACTTAGGACCTGTGTTCTCAGCCTTGATAGAGCATCAGAAGCACCTGAAGAGCTTCTCAAAACAATCTACTGGGCTCCAACTCAGGGCTTCTGACCTTATAGATCTGGGGCCAGGCCTGAAAACGTGTATTTGTAGAGGTTCCCAGGTGAGGCAGCTGCTTCTGCTCTGGAAACCCACCTTGAGAACCTCTGCTGAAGCCTGGACTTCCCTGGTGGCTCAGATGGTAAAGAGTCTGCCTGCAATGCAGGAGCCTATGTTCTCTCTCAAATCACACTGGTTGATGAAGGCGTGGTGAGTGCTTACAAGTAGTAGGTTTGGTATCACCACCCGCCAAAGTCTTCATTTACCAGGGTGGGTTATGTTTGTTCCCGTGCTGGTATATCCAAGTCAGTCTTATTGTAATTATACAACTTAAATAAATATCATAGGGACTTCCCTGGGGTACAGTGGTTAAGACTTTGCCTTCCAATTCTGGGGGTACGGGTTCAATTCCTAGTCGAGAAGCTAAGATCTCACGTGCCTTGAGGCCAAAAAACCAAAACATAAGACAAAAGCAATATTGTAACAAATTCAGTAAAGACTTTAAAAATGGTACACATCAAAAAATCTTTTAAAAAAATAAGCACCATGGAATCCAATGAAATATGAACATGAAGAGAACTTTTTTCCCATGTAAAGTTAATGGAATACTTTGAAAAGACCAACATATGTCTGTCATCAAATGAATGTCGAAAATCTTGGGTGGTAAGGAAGACTCATGAAACCCAAAGGGAAAGAAACAAAAGCTGGAATTTCTAGACAGACTACTGATTATGTTAGAAAGACAGTGGGTAGATCTAGTCATTGGACTATTTTTTAAAGAAGCAATTTTTGTCCTGCATCCAAAAACTTGGCAGTAAATACACATCTGTATATTTCAAGTTAAAATAAATGTTTAAGGTCTCTACATTTTTGTGGTTTAACATTTTAATTAAATTCTTCATTTGTTCAAATAACTCCCAGGTCCAAATATGAGATGTGAGGTCTCCCTAGGAATGTTGGTTATTATTTGAGCATAGATCCTGTAAACAAACATGTTGGCCAGTCTAATAATAGTTTAAATTATATGCTACAGAGGATATATTTTATTCCTTTAAATTTTATCCTTAATATTACTAATATTGTTTTATAACTTTTCTTTCATTGTTTTAAATGTACTTGTATCCTCAGTACTCATTTATTTAATACTTCTTACTTTGTGCAACTCTATAGTGCTGGTATATCCAAGTCAGTCTTATTGTAATTATACAACTTAAATAAATATCATAGGGACTTCCCTGGGGTACAGTGGTTAAGACTTTGCCTTCCAATTCTGGGGGTACGGGTTCAATTCCTAGTCGAGAAGCTAAGATCTCACGTGCCTTGAGGCCAAAAAACCAAAACATAAGACAAAAGCAATATTGTAACAAATTCAGTAAAGACTTTAAAAATGGTACACATCAAAAAATCTTTTAAAAAAATAAGCACCATGGAATCCAATGAAATATGAACATGAAGAGAACTTTTTTCCCATGTAAAGTTAATGGAATACTTTGAAAAGACCAACATATGTCTGTCATCAAATGAATGTCGAAAATCTTGGGTGGTAAGGAAGACTCATGAAACCCAAAGGGAAAGAAACAAAAGCTGGAATTTCTAGACAGACTACTGATTATGTTAGAAAGACAGTGGGTAGATCTAGTCATTGGACTATTTTTTAAAGAAGCAATTTTTGTCCTGCATCCAAAAACTTGGCAGTAAATACACATCTGTATATTTCAAGTTAAAATAAATGTTTAAGGTCTCTACATTTTTGTGGTTTAACATTTTAATTAAATTCTTCATTTGTTCAAATAACTCCCAGGTCCAAATATGAGATGTGAGGTCTCCCTAGGAATGTTGGTTATTATTTGAGCATAGATCCTGTAAACAAACATGTTGGCCAGTCTAATAATAGTTTAAATTATATGTTACAGAGGATATATTTTATTCCTTTAAATTTTATCCTTAATATTACTAATATTGTTTTATAACTTTTCTTTCATTGTTTTAAATGTACTTGTATCCTCAGTACTCAATTATTTAATACTTCTTACTTTGTGCAACTCTATTATTATTATTATTATTATTATTATTATTATTATTATTATTATTATTATTATTTTATTTGCCTACTCTGGGTCTTAGTTGTGGTACCCCAGCTCAGTAATTATTGCATAGCACAGGGAATTCTACTCAATATTTTATAATAACATGTAAAGGAAAAGAATCACACATGAATCACTTTGTTACACATCTGAAACTAACATAACACCGTAAATCAATTATGTTCCAAAAAAAACCACACACACAAATAGTAATGCTCCCCCCGGATAAATCCACACTAGAAATCCTGGAACCACGTGGTTACTTACCTATGTCACAGGTCTTCCAGACACTAAATGATGAGCTGCATGTTTAAACCTCCTGGTGTCTAAGGTACATACCATGGTGCAAGACTACAATTAAGACTCAGTATTATCCACTGCCTTATCACTGGTAAAATTGGGAAGACTTGCAATGGCCTGACCACTGGCGCCCCTCCCCCTCTGCTCCCACAAATTAGGTCTCTCACCCAAGCAGCCCTCGGTATCAAGGGACCAGATGCAGTGCCTGCTTTCACCCCAGAATTACTCAATCAGGCCAACCATGTCCCCCGTGTGGACTTGGGGACACCCCACCCTCTTGATTCTACACAACCTGCCTCCCAGAGCCCTGGTTGTTCACACTGTTCCCAAGTGACCCTACCCCGTGTGGCCCTGCACTGTGTGAATGACCTCATCCCCTGGGCTTGGAGAACATGTGAATAATAAACCCTGTCCATACCTGTGGCTATTTCATGTCAATGTATGGCAACACCACCACAATATTGTAAAGTCATTATCCTACAGTTAAAATTAATTAAGAAAATAAGATAAGCCCTGTCCATCTCACTTGTCCAGCGAGTGTGTCTAGTTGTGTCTGCCATTCCCATAACCGGAGGGAGGGAATTCCTCACTCACCAACAAGGTAAATAGGAGGCCATCAAGTAACACCAATGAGAACCAAACAAGCAGCATAAATGGTGCGCTACTCAATGGGGTGGGAAGGAAGAAGGGAGAAGACATCACCACTGAAGGATTTGGTCCAGCCAGCCTGGCCTGACTTCATTGATGACACCTTCACCACAAGAGGTGAAGGGTTCAGAGCCCCTGTGTCTCCATTCACCTCCAAATGTGTCTCCAACTTATTTTATTTCTTTTCTTGGCAGGCTAAAGGAGACTCACATTCACTTTCTGGGAATGTGGGTTGAGTCAGCTTCTCTGTATCATGAACATGGAGAAATATTGGGAAAGCTGCAATTCTCTCACCTAAAAGATGCTTCTGTTAAGCACAACACAACTGTGAAATATGCTACTGTACCTCTTCCGCTGCTGTCTCTCCCTCTTCTTCCTTAAATCCACAAACAGAAATTAAATAAAAACATAAATTCACATAAGTTTTAAGTTAAATCTAAAAATTAAGCAAACTATAAAGCCAATACTTGGTAATAACTGTAAATGGAAAGCAACTTTTAAAATTGCATAAAAATTTAAAACTATAAAAAATTTTAGTTATGGCAAAACCAATACGGTATTGTAAAGTAAAATAAAGTAAAAATAAATAAATAGAAATTAAGCAAGCTATAATAAAGGCATGTCAACCAAAATGAAGAATATCAATTTATTGAGAAAACATCAATAGCAAAGATATAACTGAGCAATGCCTACTTATTTCATGCATTTTATTTTGAGTCCTTGAGGTGAAGTCGCTCAGTCGTGTCCGACTCTTTGCGACCCCATGGACTGTAGCCTATCAGGCTCCTCCATCCATGGGATTCTCCAGGCAAAAATACCGGAGTGGGTTGCCATTTCCTTCTCCAGGGGATCTTCCCAACCCAGGGATTGAACCCAGGTCTCCCGCATTGGAGGCAGACACTTTAACCTCTGAGCCACCAGGGGAAAAAAAGTTTGTCCTTGGGATATTATAAAATCAAAGACATTTTCATCACTCTTACTCCTAAGAAAATACAACTAATTAGTAATACTGCTTAATTATAAGTTTAATACTGTTCTATATCCAAATTATATTGCAGACTTATAGAGCTATCAAGGAAAATTCAGACTATATATGTAAGCAACTAGAAAATTTGAACAAAATTATGTCTTTTCTGCTTTTATGGCCTTATAACTATGCCTTACTTCAGTTCTGAACCAATTAATAAAAGTAGATCAAAAACTTTTCCTCCATCAGAGCAAATAACATTTCTAAACCATTTAAACACTGGATCCTGGCTAAAGAAAGAAACTTAAAGTTAAGAAATGATAAAGCCATTTCCAGGCTCAAACAGGTCTCCATTCTGCCAACGCATGGAAGTTTCTATTTCCCTGGGATCAAAGTAGGAAAACCAGGCAATACTTCCTAAAATTGCAAAGAAATAAGAACCTTCACATCTTTCCCAGAATGGCCCTCTGATGAGCCTTTCTGGGGCCAGAGTATTACAATGGCTTTAATTGGGCAGGAAGATCTGGTTCTAAAGAGTAGTCCCTAAACATTCCTAATGCCTTTCAAAGCAGGCAGTGAGCTCATGGAATTCTGGACCAAAGGAGTTGAAAGCAACCTTATAATTACCTATATCCTCTTACTCAGTCTCTTCTTTGGACAAATGAGGACACAAAGACCACAGAGTTAGGTAATTAAACAAAAATCAGAAGCCAAGTAACACAATCAGGACTTTCTCTGAGACTCTTTGTTGTTGTTCAGTTGCTAAGCATGTCCAACTCTCTGTGGCCCAGTGGACTGAAGCACGCCAGGCTTCCCTGTCCTTCGCTATCTCCCAGAGTTTGCTCAAACTCATGTCCATTGAGTCAGTGATGCCTTCCAACCATCTCATCCTTTGTCGCCCCCTTCTCCTGTTTCCTAACTTAATGTTCTTCCTACTCCACCACGCTACCTCTCAAGATTATCACAGAAGGCAAGTCATGGAGGGCCTGCCATATGGCCACCTCCCCTGGCCCAACCTCAAGTTCTTGGCCAGCTCCAGAACAATACTCTCAGATTTCTGATGCTGGCAAAGAAAATACAGAAAGCCTGATCCAGCTGGCTTAAGCTGGGTCAACCCAAGAGGTGTCCCAGTACAGGGAATCTCAAACTGAAGCTGGCAACACAGCAAGTCTTATAAAGTTCAGGAAAAGAGAGTCCTGCACTTGTTGCAGAATCCAAGTGTTGGTTTTTCAGCAATGTGTTGAATATTAAATGTCTTTGATATTGTCTGCCTCTGCCAATGCCTTGTCTTTCCTTCACCATCACTGTCATCTTCTCTCACCAAGATTACATCACCTCTAGGCTTCCTTATCTCCAAGTAACTCTCCACACTATAGCCAGAGATATCATTCTGAAAGACATCCCAGGGACTTCCCTGCTGGTCCAATGGTTGGGAATCTGCCTGTTAAACCAGGGGACACAGGTTCCATCCCTGGTTCTGGAAGCTCCCACATGCTTCAGGGCAACTAAACCCGTGCACCACAACTGCTGAGCCTGAGCTCTAGAGCCTGTGCTGAGCAACAGAAGTCACTACAGTGAGAACCCCGAGCACCGCAATTAGAGAGTAGCCCCTGCTAACTAAAACTAGAGACAGCCCACACCCAGCGAGAAGATGCAGTGCAGTCAAAAAATAATAAATTAATTTTAAAAAGACAATCCACCTCGTGTCTAAAACCTTTGATCTTCTCATGATAAATCCATAATCTTTAGAATGGTTGAGAGGCCGTCATGATCTGGCTCCTGCTCACCTTTCTAGTCACATCATGTTTTACTTCAGCTAATGACCAGCCACACTGATCATTTCAGGACTCTGCATACAATGATATTTTCAAGGAAGACTTTCCTGACCCCAGGGGCTTCCAGGAGAAATATCAATAACCTCACATATGCAGATGACACCACCCTTATGGCAGAAAGTGAAGAGGAACTAAAACGCCTCTTGATGAAATGGACACGACTAAGCGAATGAACTGAACTGAACTGAAGGGGCTTCCCTGGTGGCTCAGTAGTGAAGAATTTGCCTGCCAAGGCAGCAGAATCAAGTTTGATCCCTAGGTGGGGAAGATCCCCTGGAGAAGGAAATGGCAGCCCATTCCAGTTTTCTTGCCTGGGAAATCCCATAGACAGAGGAGCCTGGCAGGTTACAGTTCATGGGGTGGCAGAGTCAAGCTCGACTTAGCGACTAACCAACAACAACAAGGGCTGAGTTAAAGAATCCCCTTATTTGCTCCCACAATCATCATTTATCAGCCTCCCTGACTAGTCTGTGTGCTCTTGGGGGCACAGCGTGTCCTTGTTCATTTTTGGATTTCCAGGACCCAGCTACTGTCTGGAATAAATTCAATAAATGTGTTAAGTGACTAAATAAATGAACGTGTAACTCTTTTAGATCTATTAACTCTTTAGATCTCAAAGAACATTCATTTTCTTCTTATCCACATACAATCAAACTAGAATTCACACTACGCAATACAGAACTATCAGCTATGTAGAGTTTTACACTTTTCTAAATCCAATTATTTTTATTAATTGTGTACAGTTGAAGCAAATGAGTTAACAAAAACACACTATTAAAAATGGGGTTATCCTTAGAGCTAGGCTGGAGGGCACTGAGTTCTTATAGGAATTAGTGGTCATCTCAACTTTTAGAGGTTAGCTAGCAGCAATTACTGGGAGAAGGCAATGGCACCCCACTCCAGTACTTTTGCCTGGGAAATCCCATGGATGGAGGAGCCTGGTAGGCTGCAGTCCATGGGATCGCTAAGAGTCGGACACGACTGAGCGACTTCACTTTCACTTTTCACTTTCATGCAATGGAGAAGGAAATGGCAACCCACTCCAGTGTTCTTGCCTGGAGAATCCCAGGGACGGGGGGGCCTGGTGGGCTGCAGTCCATGGGGTCGCTAAGAGTCAGACACGACTGAAGTCACTTAGCAGCAGCAGCAATTACCAAGGAACTTAGGGCTTTTATCAGTATCTGAATTGACCTTGATTTCTTGAAAGAAACATTAAATAGAAAAAGTAATTGCTCAGAGAATTTCTAGAGATACTTAGCCTCAAAAGGTCAAGTAAAGAAAAGCAAATATTGTATATTAACACATATATGTGGGATGTAGACAAATGGTACAGGTGAATCTATTTGCAAATCAGAAGTAGAGACATTGACATAGAGAACAAATGTATGGAGACCAAGAGAGGAAGGAGAGGTGGGGTGAATTGGGAGACAGGAATTGACGTATATACACTTCTGTGTATAAAATAGGTAACTAATTAAAACCTATCATATAGTACAGGGAACTTGACTCAGTGTTCTGTGGTGACCTGCATGGGAAGGAAGTCCAGAAGGGAGGGGATATATGTGTACATATAGCTGATTTACTTTTCTGTAACGTAGCAACTAACACATATCGTAAAGCAACTATACTCAAATAAAAAAAAGTTTTAAAGGTCACGTAAGCTTTGAAGAAACTTGGCTAAGACCGTCATCAGCTCTACCAGAACAGAAGCTCATTTTCACGGCTCCATCCCCAATCCCTGGGCTGGCTGGTATGAGGCAGCATTCAATCTGTCAATAAAATGTTGAATTAAGGTATTTATGTATGCCATTCCTGCCTCAAATCTTTCTTAGGAGGAGATGGGATATTAACTAAATAAAAACCTCAATGCCCATCCTACAGTTCAGTTGCTCATTCATGTCTGACTCTTTGCAACCCCAAGGAGTGCAGCATGCCAGGCTTCCCTGTCCATCACCAACTCCCAGAGCTTGCTCAAACTCATGTCCATCGTGTCAGTGATGTCATCCAACCATTTCATCCTCTGTCATCCCCTTCTCCTCCTGCCTTCAATCTTTTCCAGGATCAGGGTCTTTTCCAATGAGTCAGTTCTTTGAATCAGGTGGCCAAGAACTGGAGTTTCAGCTTCAGCATCAGTCCTTTCAATGAGTATTCAGGACTGATTTCCTTTAGGTTTGCCTGGGTTGATCTCCTTGCAGTCCAAGGGACTCTCAAGAGTCTTCTCCAACACCACAGGTCAAAAGCATCAATTCTTCGACACTCAGTTTTATTTATGATCCAATTCTCACATCCATACATGACTACTGGAAAAACCATAGCTTTGATTAGATGGACCTTTGTTAGAAGAGCAATGTCTCTGTTTTTTATTTTTTTTTTTAATTTTATTTTTACTTTATTTTACTTTACAATACCGTATTGGTTTTGCCATACATTGACATGAATCCACCACGGGTGTATCAGTTAGTCAGTCAGTCAGTTCAGTCGCTCAGTCGTGTCCGACTCTTTGCGACCCCATGAATCACAGCACGCCAGGCCTCCCTGTTCATCACCATCTCCCGGAGTTCACTCAGACTCACGTCCATCGAGTCCGTGATGCCATCCAGCCATCTCATCCTCGGTCGTCCCCTTCTCCTCCTGCCCCCAATCCCTCCCAGCATCAGAGTCTTTGCCAATGAGTCAACTCTTCGCATGAGGTGGCCAAAGTACTGGAGTTTCAGCTTTAGCATCATTCCTTCCAAAGAAATCCCAGGGCTGATCTCCTTCAGAATGGACTGGTTGGATCTCCTTGCAG
>SJYT01005547.1:265841-321959 GCA_006410635.1 Cephalophus harveyi
ACCATCTGGTGATGTCCACGTGTAGAGTCTTCTCTTGTGTTGTTGGAAGAGGGTGTTTGCTATGACCAGTGCATTTTCTTGGCAAAACTCTATTAGTCTTTGCCCTGCTTCATTCCGCATTCCAAGGCCAAATTTGCCTGTTACTCCAGGTGTTTCTTGACTTCCTACTTTAGCATTCCAGTCCCCTATAATGAAAAGGACATCTTTTTTGGGTGTTAGTTCTAAAAGATCTTGTAGGTCTTCATAGAACCATTCAACTTCAGCATTACTGGTTGGGGCATAGACTTGGATAACTGTGATATTGAATGGTTTGCCTTAGAGACGAACAGAGATCATTCTGTCGTTTTTGAGATTGCATCCAAGTACTGCATTTTGGACTCTTTTGTTGACCATGATGGCTACTCCATTTCTTCTGAGGGATTCCTGCCCACAGTAGTAGATATAATGGTCATCTGAGTTAAATTCACCCATTCCAGTCCATTTTAGTTCGCTGATTCCTAGAATGTCGACGTTCACTCTTGCCATCTCTTGTTTGACCACTTCCAATTTGCCTTGATTCATGGACCTGACATTCCAGGTTCCTATGCAATATTGCTCTTTACAGCATCGGACCTTGCTTCTATCACCAGTCACATCCACAGCTGGGTATTGTTTTTGCTTTGGCTTCATCCCTTCATTCTTTCTGGAGTTATTTCTCCACTGATCTCCAGTAGCATATTGGGCACCTACCGACCTGGGAGTTCCTCTTTCAGTATCCTATCATTTTGCCTTTAAGACATCACATGTAGCTAAGATCATCAGCATTTGTCTTTTTTTGTGACATATTTCACTTTGTATAACACCCTCAGTTCATTTCAATTGCTCAGTTGTATCTGACTTTTTGTGACCCCACGGACTGCAGCATGCCAGGCTTCCCTGTCCATCACCAACTTCCAGAACTCACTCAAACTCATGTCCTTCGAGTCAGTGATGCCAACCAACCATCTCATCCTCTGTCATCCCCTTCTCCTCCTACCTTCAATCTTTCCCAGCATCAGGGTCTTTTCTAGTGAGTCAGTTCTTCACATCAGGTGGCCAAAGTACTGGAGTTTCAACTTCAGCATCAGTCCTTCCAATGAATATTCAGGACTGATTTCCTTTAGGATTGACTAGTTGGATCTCCTTGCAGTCCAAGGGACTCTCAAGAGTCTTCTCCAACACCACAGTTCAAAAGCATCAATTTTTCGGTGCTCAGCTTTCTTTATAGTCCAACTCTCACATCCATACATGACTACAGGAAAAACCATAGATTTGACTAGATGGAACTTTGTTGGCAAAGTAATGTCTCTGCTTTTTAATATGCTGTCTAAGTTGGTCACAGCTTTCCTTCCAAAGAGCAAGCTTCTTTTGCTTTCTTTTATGGCTTCAGTCACCATCTGCAGTGATTTTGGAGCCCCCCCAAATAAAGTCTGTCACTGTTTCCATCATTTCCCCATCTATTTGCCATGAAGTGATAGGACTGGATGCCATGATCTTAGTTTTCTGAATACTGAGTTTTAAGCCAACTTTTTCACTCTCTTCTTTCACTTTCATCAGGAGGCTCTTCTTCATTTTCTGCTATAAGCGTGGTGTCATCTGAATATCGGAGAAGGAAATGGCAACCTACTCCAGTATTCTTGCCTAGAATCCTGTGGACAGAGGAGCCTGGTGGGCTGATGTACATAGTGTCACACAGAGTCAGACATGACTGAAGTGACTTAGCATGTGTGCATGCATTGGAGAAGGAAATGGCAACCCATTCCAGTATTCGTGCCTGGAGAATCCCAGGGATGGAGGAGCCTGGTGGGTTGCCATCTATGGGGTCGCCCAGAGTCGGACATGACTGAAGCAACTTAGCAGCAGCAGCAGCAGCTGAATATCTGAAGTTATTGTTATTTATCCCAGCAATCTTGATTCCAACTTGTGCTTCATCCAGCCTGGCATTTCACATGATATACTCTGTATATAAGTTAAATAAGCAGGGTAGCAATATACAGCCTTGACGTACTCCTTTTCCTATTTGGAACCAGTCTGTTNATATCTGAAGTTATTGTTATTTATCCCAGCAATCTTGATTCCAACTTGTGCTTCATCCAGCCTGGCATTTCACATGATATACTCTGTATATAAGTTAAATAAGCAGGGTAGCAATATACAGCCTTGACGTACTCCTTTTCCTATTTGGAACCAGTCTGTTGTTCCAAGTCCAGTTAGAACTGTTGCTTCCTGACCTTCATACAGATCGCTCAGGAGGCAGGTAAAGTGGTCTGGTATTCCCATCTCTTGAAGAATTTTCCACAGTTTGTTGTGATCCACACAATCAAAGGCTTTGGCATAGTCAATAAAGCAGATGTAGACATTTTTCTGGAACTCTTGTGCTTTTTTGATGATCTGACAAATGTTGGCAATTTGATCTCTGGTTCCTCTGCCTTTCCTAAATCCAGCTTGAACATGTGGAATTTCACAGTTCATGTATTGCTGAAGCTTGGCTTGGAGAAATTTGAGCATTACTTTTCTAGCGTGTGAGATAAGTGCAGTTGTGTAGTAGTTTGAATATTATTTGGCATTGCCTTTCTTTGGGATTGGAATGAAAACTGATCATTTCCGGTCCTGTGGCCACAGCTGAGCTTTCTAAATTTGCTGGCATATTGAGTAAAGCACTTTCACAGCATCATCTTTTAGGATTTGAAATTACTCAACTGGTATTCCATCACCTCCACTCAGTTCAGTTCAGTTCATTTCAGTCGCTCAGTCGTGTCCGACTCTTTGCGACCCCATGAATCGCAGCACGCCAGGCCTCCCTGTCCATCACCAACTCCAGGAGTTCACTTAGACTCACGTCCATCGAGTCGGTGATGCCATCCAGCCATCTCATCCTCTGTCATCCCCTTCTCCTCCTGCCCCCAATCCCTCCCAGCATCAGAGCCTTTTCCAATGAGTCAACTCTTCACATGAGGTGGCCAAAGTACTGGAGTTTCAGCTTTAGCATCATTCCCTCCAAAGAATACCCAGGGCTGATCTCCTTCAGAAGGGGTTGGTTGGATCTCCTTGCAGTCCAAGGGACTCTCAAGAGTCTTCTCCAACACCACAGTTCAAAAACATCAATTCTTCAGCATTCAGCTTTCTTCACAGTCCAACTCTCACATCCATACATGACCACTGGAAAAACCATAGCCTTGACTAGATGGACCTTTGTTGGCAAAGTAATGTCTCTGCTTTTGAATATGCTATCTAGGTTGGTCATAACTTTTCTTCCAAGGAGTAAGCGTCTTTTAATTTCATGGCTGCAGTCACCATCTGCAGTGACTTTGGAGCCCCCCAAAATAAATCACGGACCTTTGTTGGCAAAGTAATGTCTCTGCTTTTGAATATGCTATCTAGGTTGGTCATAACTTTTCTTCCAAGGAGTAAGCGTCTTTTAATTTCATGGCTGCAGTCACCATCTGCAGTGACTTTGGAGCCCCCCAAAATAAAGTCTGACACTGTTTCCACTGTTTCCCCATCTATTTCCCATGAAGCGATGGGACCAGATGCCATGGTCTTCGTTTTCACCTCCACTAGCTTCATTCATAGAGATGCTTCCTAAGGCACTCTTGACTTTGCTTCCAGGAAGTCTGGTTCTAAGTGAGTGATCACATCATCATGATTATCTGTCTCAAGATCTTTTCTGTTAGTTCTTCTGTGTATTCTTGCCACCTCTTCTTAATACCTTCTGCTTCTGTTAAGTCCATACCATTTCTGTCCTTAATTGTGCCCATGTTTGCATGAAATGTTCTCTTGATATCTCTGAGCCAACACCTTCAGAGTCAATCTATATTGTGACAATGTATGTTGTGACTCTCAAATATAGAAATGGTAGGATTTCCTAGTTTTATGTCTGAATAATATTCCATGGCATGTATAATACACACACACACACACAGAGACACACACACACACATCTACTTAACATTTTCTTTATCCATTCATCCTTTGGGCTATCAACAACATCCTTTGTTGTTTCCATGTACGGGCTATTGTGAGTAAGGCTGCTATGAACATGGAAGTGCCAATATCATTTCAGTTGGGGGTTTCATTTCCTTCAATAAATACTTAGAAGCATAACTGCTGGAACCATATGGTAGTTCTATTTTTAATATTTTGAGGAACTTACTGTACTCTTTTCCGTGGTGACTGCATCCACTAACATCCCCACTAACGGTGGTTAACTCTCTCTTAAAGAGAGTTCTCTTTTCCCCCAAATCCTCACCAGCACTGTGGTCTTCTTAATGCTCACTATTCTGACAGGTGTGGGAACTTTTCCTTTCCTGAGCTGCTTTCAGTTCTTCCGTGGCCTGGCCTGGCCCATGAGTTCCTGCAAGCTCTTAATAAAGTATCTGGCACATATCTGAGCCGGGAGGAACGAAGGGCTTAATATTCAGAAAATAGCCATAACTGAGTGGAGGACCACCTGGGCCAGAAAACATAGGAAGACAGACGAGGAAGGGACAGTTAAAGACTTTGGGAAGGTGATGTACACATTGCTGTATTTACAATGGATAACCAACAAAAACCTATTGTCTGGCACATGGAACTCTGCTCAAAGTAGTGTACCAGCCTGGATGTGGGTTTTGGGGGAGAATGAATACATGTATATGTATGGCTGAATCCTTTCACTGTTCACCTGAAACTATACATCATTGTTCATTGGCTATACGCCAACACAAAATATTTTTGGTGTTAAATAAATTTCAAAAATGAATTAATATTTTTCAGAAAGCATCATCTTTATCACTGAGGAGGTTACCCAGGGAGCTCCGTTGGCCTCGCCCAGCTGAGAGCCTCACTTGCACCCTCCCCTGGCTGCACGTCAGCCCGGGCTGCTGCGGGGGCCGTGTGACCGGGAGGACGCTGTCTTCACCACAGAGGCCGCAGGAGAGAGCACATTTCTGAGGAAGCTTTTCCCTTTTGACCACAAGGCCCAGCAAGCCACACCCTTTCCTTTCTTGGAGACATGTAAGGGAGGGGTAGAGAGGAAATCTGAGACTGTGGTTCTTAAAGACGTGAAAATTTATGAAGATGTAAATCACTGCAGCGAAGTTTACCATATGAGGCGAAAATTTTAATTTTATTTCATGCTACTCAAACCATAGGTGCTTGTGAAGAAGACCAGAAAAATGAACATTTTTTTCTGTTCACGTGAGTTGCAGTGTGAATGAAATGTGCAGATCCCCTCTATACATGTGTAGTAACACTTTCAAAGTTTTACAGTACATTTGTTTTCTAAGCAAGGAAGCAAACTCTGAAAAGAAATAAAGCAAACTCATTTTTAATGCATGTTGTAGAATGCAGGACTCACAACACGCAAGACAGTATTTAATAGTGGAACAAGTTAGAGCAAGGGCTTAAATCTCATGCTTGAAGGACTTCAAACTGGTCACTGTGAGGACAAGGACAGGCTTTTTTACCTGGAAGAATGCATTGTTCACTTTGACAGAAAAGCAGATATCACTTATTTCTGTAGAAATTGCAAATAATCTTCCTTGAATTGTCAAAACAAGGCAGATATATCATAATATTCTTTTAAGAATATTTATTTATCTATCTGGTTTCACCAGGTCTTAGTTGCAGCATGCATGCTGTTCGCTGTGGCATGTGGGGTCTAGTTCCCTGACCAGGGATCCAACTGGGACCCCCCTGCATTGGGAGCAAGGAGTTTTAGCCACTGGACCACTAGGGAAGTCTATCATAATATTCTTAAATTTGGGAAGTTTCAATCCCTTCACAAATTTTTAATAGGCTTATAGACATTCATTGGTAAGGACAAGATTAAATAGGACCATTAACTTGACGTCAAGTTATTTGAAATCAAGTTAATTGTCAATCTAATTGACATCAAGGTAATAATTATTTAAGAATTTATTACCTGTTAAGACCTTTTTCCAGGTACTGTAAATCTCTATCACTAAGTACAGTTTTTCCCACCCACTAAAGACTCAACTCATTTGTCTTGTGGAATGAAAGAATAAGCCTCATGTCTAAGGTGGAGACAAGACTCTACGGATAAAGTTTGATTTGAGTAAGATTTTGAAAGGTGGAAGGAATTTGGATATGAAAAATGAATGGGGATGACGTTTGAGAGGCAGAGGCATGTTTTAAAGGAGTAGAAGAGGCACAGGGCACATTCAACGGACAATGATGAAATTAGTGTGACTGGATCAGGGATGCTGGGTACCAGTCGTGGGCAACATCAGGGAGCTTCAGACAGAAGCTGACCTGGGGTAGCCCAGCTTCTGTTGCCAATCTGAGGAGTTTGGACTTTACGTTACCAACACGAGTGTCATAGAGATAACTGGTTGGGTTACATGATCAAAAGGGTCTTTGAAATGACAATGAAACTTTTAACACTAGTGCGTCCACTGTGGGTAGGGGCAGGAGTAGACCAAGGAAACAGAGGCCAATCTGTTTGTCAGGGTTATTGCTGTAGCATGCTCACTTCCTTTTATTTATTTTTTTATACTTTAAAAAATTAATTTGTGTACTTTTGGCTTTTCTGGGTCTTCATTGCTGCATGTGGGCTTTCTCTAGTTGCAGTGAGTGGGGGCTACTCTCTAGCTGCAGAGCATGGGCTTCAGTCCTTGTGGCTCGTGGCTCGTGGACTTGGTTGCCCCATGGCACGTGGAATCTTCCTAGACCAGGGACTGAACCCATGTCCCCTGTATTGCCAGGCGGATTCTTAGCCACTGGCCAACCAGGGACGACCCATTTCCTTTTATTGACCTTAAGTCTTTGAGAAGAAGGATTTTACCTTTGTATTTTCATCTCTAGCACAATGCCTGAACATCAGAGGTACTAAGGGTATGTTAATTTATGCCTGATCTTTTTTTTTTAGGATCCATCCTAATGATCTTATGTAACTTTAATTACCATTTTATTTATATCATTTCCTTTTAGATTCCACATACTTTATGCCTGATCTTAGTCACCTGTCCTGGGAATGGAAAGATTGGGATTCATTAATTTGTTTATTAAACAAGCAATAAAGTAGGGACCAACTATATTTCAGGCACTATATTTAAGAGATGATCAACAGGACTTAGGAGTACTGAAGGTGAGGAGAAAGGACGCTTCTGTTCTTGCACTCGGACATCAAATGTGGTATATATTTTGGAAAGATTGTCCTTTATCCTCTCTTTGAACTGTTATTACCCTTGATTTTCTAAACCACCCGCCCCAGATAACAAATAGGTAGGTCACAACTTCACAGTTAGCAAAAACCACACTTGGTTCAGACTCCATATCCATCAGGGTCTCCGGGACCTGTGACTAATGTAGACACCGTGTTGTGGCCCAAGTAATCTGTAAGTTCTGGTTGTCTCCATTTGCGTTTTCTCAGTGTTTTACCCCCAGAAGGGCAGAATTTGTTAGTCTGCTCACTGGCCGGCCACTCCTCCCACAACCCCCATCAAGTCCTGTCTGCATCTGGATTGTAATGACTCTGTCAGACTCTGAGGAACCATGGCCACGTTATTAAATTCCCCGTAGTGTCTCTGGGGCTTTCTAGGAGGGGGTTTGGGTGTCATGACAATATCATACCCCCAAATATCCCTTGCCTCAGTAATCAACCTGTGCCCTAGGAATGTAAATTTTGTTCTCCTTGGAGTAAATTTTCTATTCTCCATATGCTACACTTGTTGGCTTCTTGTTTTCTTAAGATTCTTGCACTTCCACAGATTGGATTTGAGGTGTCAGGCAAGTACACACGTTAATTCTTCCTTTGGATCCTTGCTTGAAGTTACCCTAATACAACATTGCTGGAGAGAGATGCGATTTTTGTTGCTTTTTTACATCTGAGGAAACAAATATAACTAGTAGAGTAAGAATAAATGATTGGCTTAATATGACTAAATGACTAAAGCTTATCAGTTATAAACTTGACTAAATAATATTGCCACCACCACCCCTGCCCATAACTCTGAGAGCAATCCCTGGCAATAGCACTGTGCTGATAAACACTCAACAACCGGCTCTCAGTGTGAATATGGGGCACAGTTTGCAGCATCTGCTGGTTTCTGTGGCATAAATGAATCAACCGTAGCAGATTTCAAGCTGCCAACGTGACGTCACTGAACTTTGAATTGGAAAGAGATGTGCATACTCGGTTCTTGCAAACCTGGAGAAGCCAGAGAGTTTAGAATTTAAGTTTTCCTCCTTGAGCATTTTCCATGACAAATACGCAGTCACAAAGCTGTTTGTTGTAGCATGTCTGTCTTTTAGGAATCTTGATTTTGGTGCTAGTCTTAAGGGGGCATGTACACATTGCTGCTGCTGCTGCTAAGTCGCTTCAGTCGTGTCCGACTCTGTGCGACCCCATAGATGGCCTCCTACCAGGCTCCTCTGTCCCTGGGGTTCTCCAGGCAAGAACACTGGAGTGGGTTGCCATTTCCTTCTCCAATGCATGAAAGGGAAAAGTGAAAGTGAAGTCGCTCAGTCGTGTCTGACTCCTAGCGATCTCATGGACTGCAGCCTACCAGGCTCCTCCGTCCACGGGATTCTCCAGGCAAGAGTACTGGAGTAGGGTGCCATTGCCTTCTCCATTGCTGCTCTCTTCCAGAGATAAAAGTTATTAATGTAGGTATAGGTAGTATGACTTTCCTCACTTTCTCAAAATTTCAAGTGTATGAGAGTATATAATATTGCCTTTGACAACTTCTAAATTGAAGCAGGAGAGGGAGGTGGATATGACTAGCAGGTAGCCTGCATGACAGCAAACTCTCTGGATGAGGAGTCCAGAGGCTTGGGTTCTAGTCTCAATTCTGGCACAAAATAATTGTGAGACTTTATCTACTAACGCCTACTGGGTATTGGCTTCTTCAGCTGAAAAATGAGAGAGTTGGGCCAGGTCATCTGTAAATTTCCTCACAAATCTATCGTTCAAAATTATGCAAAATAATATGGAAAATAGTAATGGGATGAAAAAATGACAAACTTTAAAATTATATCAGAATTATAACAACAGCATATATGCAAATAGTTGACAACAAGCACATGAAGAGATGTTTATATTTCATGTTCACAGCAGCATTATTCACAAGAGCCAAAATATGGAAGAAACCCAAGTGTCTATTAATAGATGGAAAGATAAACAAAAGGTAGTCTGTTATCTCTGCTGTAACAAGATGCTGGATTGTTTTTAAGCTTTTAATTTTATATTGGAGTATAGTCGATTAACAAAGAACACTGTGACCGTCTCAAGTGAACAGCGAAGGGACTCAGCCATATACATCCATGTACCCATTCTCCCTCAGACTCCGCTCCTATCCAAGCTGCCACGTAACACTGAGCAGAGTTCCCTGTAGGGAATTCTGACCCATGCTACCCCATGGATGAACACTGAGGACGTAACGGTAAGTGAAATAGTCCAGTCACAAAAGGACAAATACTGTATGTTTCCACTTATTTGAGGTCCCTATTTGTCAGCTTCATCGAGACAGAAATTAAAATGGTGGCTGTCAGGGGCTGGAGGGAGGGAGAGTGGAGAGTGTTTAATAGGTATGAAACAGTTTCTGAGATTAGTTGCATGACAATGAACTGCATACACTTAAAAGTGGTTAAAATGATGTATTTTATATTATGTGTATTTTGCCACAGTTAAAAAAGTTATAACGACAGAAGAAACATGAAGGAATTTTGCAGGAGTTTGGTAGTAATTTTGATTCCTCAAATAGTCCTGAGTTGGTGATCATAGGGTTTATTTCATAATAAAATCATGAGTGTAAATGAACACCCTGGAGGTTTCCAGTGAGGTTGTTAGGAAACACTATTTATAACTGATGACTAAATATGGTATTCTGAATTTTTTGACATCGTATTATAGGCACGCTGAGGTGAGCTTGAGGACCAATTAAAATTTTAAATAAACTATACTAAAGCCTGTATTCAAAGACAAGCCAAAGTAAAAGATATATCCCTGCCTGTGAATGTTGAGCTGCGGGCTGCCCACACCTGCTGCCCTCAGCCTTTCTCTGAGCACTCAGGGGCGGGTGTCTCACCCTGCCTCCGCTCATGATCCCCTAGGGCCCGGGGCACCAGGTGCCTTCTGAGATAACAGCAGCAGGGGAAGAAGTTCTATCCCTCCAGTGAACTCCTGAGTCATCTCTGCTATAACAAGACGCTGGATTTTTTTTTAAAGATTTTAATTTTCTATTGGAGTATAGTGGATTAACAACACTGTGACTGTCTCAGGTGAACAGCGAATGGACTCAGCCATACACATCCATGTACCCATTTTCCCTCAGACTCCGCTCCTATCCAGGCTGCCACAAAACACTGAGCAGAGTTCCCTGTGCTATATGGTAATACCTTGTTGGTTATCCATTTTAAATATAGCAGAGTGTACATATCCATCCCAAACTCCCTGGCTACCTCTTCCCTCCATTCTCGCCCCTGCCGGCAACCGTAAGTTCGTTCTCTGAGTCTGTGAGTCTGTTTCTGTTCTGTAAATAAGTTCATTTGTATCATTTCTTTTTAGATTCCTCATATAAGGTGTTTCTCCATTTCGCATGACAATCTCTAGGTTCATCCACGTTGCTGCAAATGCCATCATTTCATTCTTTTTAATGGCTTAGTAATATTCCATCATGTATACGTACCACATCTTCTTTATTCATTCATCTGTAAGACACTGGATTTTTTTTTTAAAGTAGTTTAATTTTTAACTGAAGGATAATTGCTTTACAGAATTTTGTTGTTTTCTGTCAGACATCAACATGAATCAGCCATAGGTATGTATATGTCCCCTCCCTCTTGAAACCCCCTCCCATCTCCCTCCCAACCCCACCCCTCTAGGTTGATACAGCGCCCCTGTTTGAGTTCCCTGAGTCACACAGCAAATTCCCATGGGCTATCTATTTTACATATGGTAATGTAAGTTTCCATATTACTCTGTCTGCACATCTTACCCTCTCCTCCCTCCTGGCCCCCATGTCCATAAGTCTGTTCTCTATAAGACTCTGGATTTTTAAGTGGCATTAATATTGTCCTAGATTTTGCTCTTCATTATCCTGCAAGTAGGTAAGGAGGGTTGTATGACAATTCCCAATAGTTTGCTATTAGCTTTCTTTTCCTCACAGGAAAGCAGTGGATACACTAACATTTAAGGAATTGATATAAG
Organism: Cephalophus harveyi; assembly: GCA_006410635.1. Taxonomy (NCBI): domain Eukaryota; kingdom Metazoa; phylum Chordata; class Mammalia; order Artiodactyla; family Bovidae; genus Cephalophus; species Cephalophus harveyi. The sequence continues at coordinate 277,012 of SJYT01005547.1, forward strand.
GTAAAGCCCCTACCTTTGAATATAGGTCCACTGATTAGAATTTCCTATCATCTTTCTTGTGCAAACTATGTACATAATTTATCATATTTTATTTCCAGTTTTAATTCCTTAAATTACAGCAAAAGGCAAAAGACACTGTGAAGAGATGCATTTTGAGTGCAGAATTTATCCAGATTTTTAATTTTTCCCCCATTTCTTATAGTTGTCATACTCAAATTGAATTTTACAGAATTTATTTTTTTATTAAAGAAAAATTTTAAATTAATCTGCCATTCTTGAGTATACTAAATTTTTCAAATTTGTTTTCAAAGAAATAGTTCTTATATTAGACAAGTATTAATTAGTTTTTCTAAAGCTCACTTAAATGTCATAGAGATAAATCAATTGGCATACTAGGTTTGGGAACAAATTCAACTACATGATTCTTGGTACTTACAAGTATATTTCTACTCTGGTGGGAGCAGAAATTTGTGACTGTAATAGAATGTTTCTTAACTTCCTACTGTTGCATTCCAGTCCCTTATAATGAAAAAGACATCTTTTTTGGGTGTTAGTTCTAGAAGGTCTTGTAGGTCTGCATAGAACTGTTCAACTTCAGCCTCTTCAATGTTACTGGTCAGGGCATAGACTTGGATTCCCGTGATATTGAATGGTTTGCCTTGGAAACGAACAATCTCTGTTATTTTTGAGATTGCATCCAAGTACTGCATTTCGGACTCTTTTGTTGACCATGATGGCTACTCCATTTCTTCTAAGGGATTCCTACCCACAGTACTAGATATAATGGTCATCTGAGTTAAATTCACCCATTCCAGTCCATCTTAGTTCGCTGATTCCTAGAATGTTGATGTTCACTCTTGCCATCTCCTGTTTGACCACTTCCAATTTGCCTTGATTCATGGACCTAAGATTCCAAGTTCCTATGCAATATTGCTCTTTACAGCATCAAACCTTGCTTCTATCACCAGTCACATCCACAACTGGTGTTTTTGCTTTAGATCCCTCCCTTCATTCTTTCTGGAGTTATTTCTCCACTGATCTTCAATAGCATATTGGACACCTACCGACCTGGGGTGTTCATCTTTCAGTGTCCTATCTTTTTGCCTTTTCATACTGTTCATGGGGTTCTCAAGGCAAGAATACTGAAGCAGTGTGCCATTCCCTTCTCCAGTGGACCACATTCTGTCAGACCTCTCCACCATGACCCGTCTATCTTGGGTGGCCCCACACGGCATGGCTTAGTTGCACTGAGTCAGACAAGAATGAAGAAGGGCAAAGGCTAATAGAGTTCTGCCAAGAGAATGCACTGGTCATAGCAAACACCCTCTTCCAACAACACGAGAGAAGACTCTACAAATGGACATCACCACATGGTCAATACCAAAATCAGATTGATTATATTCTTTGCAGCCAAAAATGGAGAAGCTCTATACAGTCAGCAAAAACAAGACTGGGAGCTGACTGTGGGTCAGATCGTGAACTCCTTATTGCCAAATTCAGACTTAAATTGAAGAAAGTGGGGAAAACCACTAGACCATTCAGGTATGACCTAAATCAAATCCCTTATGATTATACAGTGGAAGTGAGAAATAGATTTAAGGGACTAGATCTGATAGACAGAGTGCCTGATGAACTCTGGACAGAGGTTCATGACATTGTACAGGAGACAGGGATCAAGACCATCCCCATGGAAAAGAAATGCAAAAAAGCAAAATGACTGTTTGAGGAGGCCTTACAAATAGCTATGAAAAGAAGGGAAGTGAAAAACAAAGCAGAAAAGGAAAGATATATCCATTTGAATGCAGAGTTCCAAAGAATAGCAAGGAGAGATAAGAAAGCCTTCCTCAGCGATCAATGCAAAGAAATAGAGGAAAACAATAGAATGGGAAAGACTAGAGATCTCTTCAAGAAAATTAGAGATACCAAGGGAACATTTCATGCAAAGATGGGCTCAATAAAGGACAGACATTGTATGGACCTAACAGAGAAAATTTTAAGAAGAGGTGGCAAGAATACATAGAAGAACTATTTTAAAAGATCTTCATGACCCAGATGATTACAATGGTGTGATCACTCACCTAGAGCCAGACAAACTGGAATGTGAATTCAAGTGGGCCTTAGAAAGCATCACTACGAACAAAGATAGTGGAGGTGATGGAATTCCAGTTGAGCTATTTCAAATCCTGAAAGATGATGCTGTGAAAGTGCTGCACTCAATATGCCAGCAAATTTGGAAAACTCAGCAGTGGCCACAAGGCTGGAAAACATGTTTTCATTCCAATTCCAAAGAAAGGCAACGCCAAAGAATGCTCAAACTACTGCACAATTGCAATCATCTCACATGCTAGTAAAGTGATGCTTAAAATTCTCCAAGCCAGGCTTCAGCCATACATGAACCATGAACTTCCAGATGTTCAAGCTGGTTTTAGAAAAGGCAAAAGAACTAGAGATCAAACTGCCAACAGAAAGGCAACGCCAAAGAATGCTCAAACTACTGCACAATTGCAATCATCTCACATGCTAGTAAAGTGATGCTTAAAATTCTCCAAGCCAGGCTTCAGCCATACATGAACCATGAACTTCCAGATGTTCAAGCTGGTTTTAGAAAAGGCAAAAGAACTAGAGATCAAACTGCCAACATCTTCTGGATCACTGAAAAAACAAGAGAGTTCCAGAAAAACATCTATTTCTGCTTTATTGACTGTGCCAAAGCCTTTGACTGTGTGGATCACAATAAACTGTGGAAAATTCTGAGAGAGTTGGGAATACCAGACCACCTGACCTGCCTCTTGAGAAATCTGTATGCAGGTCAGGAAGCAACAGTTAGAACTGGCCATGGAACAGCAGACTGGTTCCAAATAGGAAAAGGAGTATGTCCTTTTCCAAAAGGAAAAGGCTGTATATTGTCACTCTGCTTATTTAACTTATATGCAGAGTACATCATGAGAAACTCTGGGCTAGAAGAAGCACAAGCTGGAATCAAGATTGCCAGGAGAAATATCAATAACCTCAGATATGCAGATGACACCACCCTTATGACAGAAAGTTAAGAGGAAAAAGCCTCTTGATGAAAGTGAAAGAGGAGAGTGAAAAAGTGGGCTTAAAGCTCAACATTCAGAAAACGAAGATCATGGCATCCTGTCTCATCACTTCATGGCAAATAGATGGAGAAACAGTGGAAACAGTGGCTGACTTTATTTTTCTGGGCTCCAGAATCACTGCAGATGGTGATTGCAGCCATGAAATTCGAAGAGTCTTACTCCTTGGAAGAAAAATTATGACCAACCTAGATAGCATATTAAAAAGCAGAGACATTACTTTGCCAACAAAAGTCTGTCTAGTCAAGGCTATGGTTTTTTAAGTGGTCGTGTATAAATGTGACAGTTGGACTATAAAGAAAGCTGAGCACCAAAGAATTGATGCTTTTGAACTGTGGTGTTGGAGAAGAGTCTTGAGAGTCCCTTGGACTGCAAGGAGATCCACCTAGTCCATCCTAAAGGAGATCAGTCCTATGTATTTATCGGAAGGACTGATGTTGAACTCCAATACTTAGGCCACCTGTTGCAAAGAGCTTACTCATTTGAAAAGACCCTGATGCTGAGAAGGTTTGAGGCCAGGAGGAGAAGGGGGTGACAGAGGATGAGATGGTTGGGTGGCATCACTGACTCAATGGACATCGGTTTGGGTGGACTCTGGGAATTGGTGATGGACAGGGAGGCCTGATGTGCTGCGGTTCATGGGGTCGCAAAGAGTCAGACACGACTGAGTGACTGAACTGAACTGAACTGAATAGAATGTTACCTACTAGTCCAGCAAGTGGCCAGCTATTCTCCACTATCTCTCATTTCCTGGAGGATCTCTCCTAGTTCCAAGCCTTTAAACACCCTTAACAAACTGATTCTTCCCAGAATTGTACTATAGCATGAGTCTTTCTCTTGAACTTCAGTCTCCTATATCCAACACCTCACTCTCCACTTCTGCTTAGCCATCTAGCAGGCACCTCAAATTTAATATGTTTAAAAATAAAATCCCTTATCCCACCTCCCTCCGGCTTGCCTCTCTCTTTCTCATCTTGTCAACTGTAACTCCATTCTTCTAATTACTGAGACTGATAATAACCTGGTGTCACAGGTTACACTTGGGCTACAAGTATATTCTCTCAATCTTTTTTTGGAATTGTAGTTCAACTAATCCAACACTTCTCTCCACTGCTAAGAAAATGGTGCAAGGTGTTGTACATTTACCTGCTGCTAAGACCATCATACCACATCCTCACTGGTCTTCCTGTCTCTACTTTAATCCCCAGCTGCCTATGCTCTATGCATGCACGCATGCTAAGTCACTTCAGTCATGTCCGACTCTTTGCCAGCCTATGGGCTCCAGCTCACCAGGCTCCTCTGTGCATGGGATTCTCCAGGCAAGAATTTGCCTCCAGGCAAACCCAGGAGGGTTTCATGTCCTCCTCCAGTGGATCTTCCCAACCTAGGGATCAAACCAGCATCTCTTACATATCCTGCATTGCCAGGTGGCTTCTTTACCACTAGTACCACCTGGGAAACCCACTTATGCTCTATGCATGTGTGTGTGCTTCAGTTGTGTCCAACTCTTTACCAGCCTATGGACTCTAGCCCACCAGGCTCCTCTGTCTGTGGGTTTCTCTTAGCACCCAGGCAAGAATACTGGAGTGGGTTGCCATTCTCTTCTCCAGACCTATGCTCTTCCCTATCAGCCCAAAAGATCCATTCCATAATGTCCTTAGATCTTGTTACTTCTTTGCCTGAAACACCCTTAACCTTCAGAAATATGAAAATCCGAACACTTCCCAAGGCCTCCAGGGTTTACAGAGACCTGCTTTCTTAACCCCCACCTCTGGATCTCATTTCCCAATGTTCCTAGCCTCCTTGGTGTTACAGGATCATACTGACTCCTTGTTGACTCTTGACTATGTTAAGCAAGCCAACCCCTGATAAAGGTAGGAACCCCTGCCCCTAGCCTTCGCCCTGACTCTAGGCTCTGCTTGGAATTCTCTTCCCCAGATATTCACATGGCTCCTCCTTCAACCTCCTTTAGTGAAAGTGATGTCGCTCAGTTGTGTCCGACTCTTTGCGACCCCATGGACTGTAGCCTACCAGGCTCCTCTGTCCATGGGATTTTCCAGGCAATAGTACTGGAGTGGATTGCCATTTCCTTCTCCAGCGGATCTTCCCAACCCAGGGATCGAACCCGGGTCTCCTGCATTGTAGACAGACGCTTAACCGTCTGAGCCACCAGGGAAGTCCTCAACCTCCTTTAGGTCTCTGTTTAAGAAGAGAAGCCCTGTGTATGGAAGACTTCTCTCATCAGCCCATGGGTTTAGCTGGGATAACATCAACATTAATATATGCATTGCTGCCTCTCTATACCTCACCTGTAGGAGCTGAGGCTCTAAGTGTGTCTGGCGTATGTTCAGAAACAAGCCCCCAAGTCTCACTGCTCCAGCTGCCTCTTGGTGGTTTCAGCGATACGCTAAAGCTCCCGTCAGCCCTGCCTCCTGTCCGCTCTCCACTGTTCTGTCAGGGTACGTGAGTCGGCTTCTCTCATACCCTCTCCTAGCTTTGTGTTTCCACCCAGGCGTCTAGACACAAAGCATTCTTCCTACCTTTATCAGTCCAAAACGAAAAGCCTATCTTTGTAGCAACTTTAAGAAACATTAAAGTTGGGGAGTGGGAGTGGACACGGCACAAATATTAATTTTTTTCAGTGTAAGAGAGCCACAAAATTATTTAATTTCAAGCTGGAAAATAATCTAAAATATCTAAAAATAGAAAACTATTATTGTGGATGTTCTTCATGAACTTGTATCAGATTGCCTATGAACTCACTCTAAAATGTCAAGTCACTTGCATGAGCAATAAATTCCAATGTCTCCCTGCTAAGACTGGGACAGATATGAAACTCTCAACGAACGAACCAGTAAAGCCATCCAGCAAGTGGCCTCTTTATAGGCAGCTGTATCTACCGCTATCTCCTTCTTAAAATTTCCTTCTTGCCTTGGAGTTCAGCTGTTTCTCCTGAATTCCACAGCCTTGAGTGAAGTTTAGGCTAATTCATTTTCAATGAATTTCTTACATACTGTCTTATTTTACTTAGCTAGCATGTTTTATTAGGGTGTGAACTGTATTTGTTTATTCTATTGGTTCTATGTTCACAGTAGATTGTTAAGGTTGATTATTTACATGAATCAATTAACCAGTGCAAAATATCAATCATATATTTCCCCATTAAGCCCAACTACAAAATGTGTTCCTTTGCAGTAAATCATTCATTGGTTCATTTCATTCATTTATCAGCAAAGTGTTTTCTACTGTGGGAGATGGAACAAGGGATTGAAAACAAGGCTTAAGGGTGCTCCCCTGGCTCCTGTTAAACAACTGGGTAGGAATGAGGAGGGAGAGGCTTGATGGTGCCGGGGAAGTCAGGTTCCCAAGTGATGACACCAGCATTCCATGACATCAAATTACCGAGGCTTCCTTTAGGCCTCCGTACATGAGTGGAGTTCAGAAGACAGGTTTAATCCAGACTACTTTGAGAAATAGTAGGAGGTATATGGCCTTAGAAAAATTAATGTAAGGGAAACAGTGATCAGCTGTTGATGTTAAGAAAGAAAGACAGAAGGGAGGGAGGAAAAAGGAAAACATAACATAGTCTGCAAACAGTGAATCTTGTTTGCTGATTTTTTGTTTTGTAAAATAATTATGTAGCAGGTAGAAAGAAGTTGGTCTGAGCAGGCTTCCCAGGTTGCCCAATGGTAAAGAATCTCCCTGCCAATGTAGGAGACCCCAGTTCAGTCCCTGGGTCAGGAAGATTCCCTGGAGAAGGAAATGGCAACCCATTCTAGTATTTTTGCTGAATAAATTTCATGGGACAGAGAAGCCTGGTGGGCTACAGTCCATGGGGTTGCAAAGAGTCGGACACTACTGAGCACACACACACACACCCACACCCACACCCACACACAAGGGTATCAGAGAAAACAGTTTCAGTTGAATATGCATTCTCCATCACCATAAACTCTCCAGCATAAGTGAGCTTAGCTGTGGCGTGTACCTGGCTTGCTATCCCGATAACATCCTCCAGTCTCCTATTTGCATATTACAGCCGTATCACTTCCCTTTCAGGATTTCTCAGTGGGATCTAAAGCCATGGAATGGATGTGATCACTTAAGGAGGGAGTGCATACAGAGAGGAACAGGAGTCCAGGATACGAAATGAACTAGAAATTCTACTGATCAAGTAGAGAAGGGACACCAGCAGAGACAGAAAAATAGTTATCAGTAAGGCAGAAGGAGAACCAGAAGAGTGTCATTCCTTGGAAGTTGAGAGTGGAGAGTTTTTTTAGAAGGGGATGATCAGCTGTGTCTACCGTGGCTGAGCCATCTCACATTTAATTAATTCTCTTGTGTGTTGTTCTTCCCTCGTGGTTCAGATGGTAATTCTCTTGCGGATTGTTTTAAAATAGAATTGAGAGTTTCAATCCAAGGTCACAAATGCAAAAGAAAAAAAATAGGTTTCTTTTCAAAAGAATTTAGGTTAATTGGATATGGAGTTAATTGCAATGAACATATATAAACTGCTTTAATAAAAATCATTCATTATTTTATTTTGCAAATTGTGTTAAAATACACATAACATAAAATTTGCCATTTTTAGCCATATTTTAGTGTACAATTCAGTAGCAATAAATACATTTACTTTGTTGTGTCATCACCACCCTCCATCTCCAGAACACTTTGATTTTGCAAAACTGAAACTCTGTCCTCGTTAATCAATCACTCTCCCATTCCTTCTTCCCCAGTCCCAGCTCTTCATAGGTACCTCTCTATAAATAGAATCATTTGTTCCTTTGGACTAACATTTCACTTAGCTTTATCTCTTCAAGATAAACCACTCTTTTCCTCAGTGGTTGCTGAGCACCAACAATGAGCAAAGATTTCAAAATCTCCATAGCCACACAACATTTGTCATTTTCTATTTTTTTCATAGTAGCCATCCTAATGGGTAAGAGGTGGCACCTTGTTGTGGTTTTGATTTGCATGTCCTTAATGATTAGTCATATTAAACACCTTTTCATGTGTTTATTGGTAATTTGTGTAGTTGATACCAGGCAGGGCTTTGTTGGGCTCCTGTGCACAGAGACTTTCTGTGTCCCCCATTTCTTTGTAGGAAACAGCCTTCATTCATCCTCCATGACCTTCTCCGAGTTCCAATGGGCAGATTCAAGCAGTTGTTAATCAGGGAAGGGAAGGCACACCAGAGCAAGTTGAAACAGACAGTCAAGAGCAGCCTTGGGGCAAGGTCCTGTTTCCTCATCCATGGATACACACATCACCTTTAAGTTATTTTGCAGATACTGAAACCCCCTCCAGGTGGGAGAAGTTAACAAGAATTTATCCTGGTATGCATCCCACAAGTATGTAGACCCCAGACAAGTGGAACCTGAAGGTTGATGATGCTAACTCCTACTTACCTCACCACCAACCCATCAGAAGAATGTTCATGAGCTGATCGCGCTCTCTTTGAACCATTGCTATAAAACTTCTCACTATCTTCTCCAAGTGGGGACACATAGTTTTTTAAGGCAGGAGCCTGCTGTGTCCTCGATTGCTAGGCAAAGCAATAAAGCTGTCCTTTTCTACTTTACCCAAAACTCTGTCTCCAACATTCAATTCAACACCAGCGCACAGAGAAGCTGAGCTTTTGGCATCGTAGCTTCTTTGGGGAGAAGGCAATGGCACCCTACTCCAGTACTCTTGCCTGGAAAATCCCATGGACGGAGGAGCCTGGTGGGCTGCAGTCCATGGGGTCGCTAAGAGTTGGACACGACTGAGCGACTTCACTTTCACTTTTCACTTTCATGCATTGGAGAAGGAAATGGCAACCTGTTCCAGTGTTCTTGCCTGGAGAATCCCAGGGACGGAGAAGCCTGGTGGGCTTCCATCGATGAGGTCGTACAGAGTTGGACATGACTGAAGTGACTTAGCAGCAGCAGCAGCAGCTTCTTTGGGGAAATGTCCATTAAAGTTCTTTGCCTGCTCTTTAGTCGGTTGTTTTCTGTTGAGCTATGGGAGTCCTTAATATATTCCGGATATCAACTTCATATCAGATATATGATTTGTAAATATTTTCTTCCATTCTATAGGTTGCCCTTTGACTCTGTTGATTGTGTCCTTTGATAAGCAGAAGTTTGTAATTTTGATGTAGAAGAGTCATATATTCTTATAACTGATTAATGATACCTCATAGTTCAGTGTGGCTTGTGGATTGTGACTCAAACAACAAAAAAAGAATATTGGGTTCTTTTCCACAGTTCAGTCAAAATTAATTTGACAGTAACTCTGAACACATCATTGATAACCAGTTGTGACTTTTGTCACACCAATGAAATACACAATGTTTCCTTGGAAAATAAATCATAAAATCTTTTCAGTATATTTTAAGAGAAAAGAAAATTTCAGGATAAAGTTTACCTTATATTTACTGTTTTTAAGCAGGTATGATTTTGTGTTTATTCAAGTGGCCAGTTAACAAAAATCTAATATTCTGAACTTAATTTCAAAGCATTCTGAAGTTGGTGAATTATTTGTTGCTTCATCATATAAGACATATACAATCATGGCATCCGGTCCCATCACTTCATGGGAAATAGATGGGGAAACAGTGGAAACAGTGTCAGACTTTTTTGGGGGGGGCTCCAAAATCACCACAGCCAAGAATGACTGCAGCCAAGAAATTAAAAGACGGTTACTCCTTGGAAGAAAAGTTATAGCCAACCTAGATAGCATATTCAAAAGCAGAGACATTACTTTGCCGACTAAGGTCCGTCTAGTCAAGGCTAGGGTTTTTCCAGTAGTCATGTATGGATGTGAGAGTTGGACTGTGAATAAGGCTGAGTGCCAAAGAATTGATGCTTTTGAACTGTGGTGTTGGAGAAGACTCTTGAGAGTCCCTTGGACTGCAAGGAGATCCAACCAGTCCATTCTGAAGGAGATCAGCCCTGGGATTTCTTTGGAAGGAATGATGCTAAAGCTGAAACTCCAGTACTTTGGCCACCTCATGCGAAGAGTTGACTCACTGGAAAAGACTCTGATGCTGGGAGGGATTGGGGGCAGGAGGAGAAGGGGACACAGAGGATGAGATGGCTAGATGGCATCACTGACTCCTTGGACGTGAGTCTGAGTGAACTCCGGGAGATGGTGATGGACAGGGAGGCCTGGCGTGCTGCAATTCATGGGGTCGCAAAGAGTCGGACACAACTGAGCAACTGAACTGAATTGAACTGATGGGAAGTAGATTATGTCAACATTGCTTTCTTAAGAAAAGCTATTCACAACAACCATCCTACCGCCCACGGGCCCCGTCAGAACTGAATGGCTTGCTGCTGACTACCTACATCAGGTTTTCCACGGAAAGCAGTCTTACACAACAATAGGATTAATTTTGTCATACTGTCAAATTTTATCCAACTGGTAAAATTAAGAAGCTAAATATTCCCATAGCCTCTCTGCTCGTAAAAACTGGGTTTGGGATTGACATATATACACTATTGATACTATGTATAAAATAGGTAACTAACGAGGATCTACAGGATAGCAACAGGAAACTCTCCTCAGTGCTCTGTGGTGACCTAGATGGGAAGGAAATCCAAAAAAAGAGGTGGCTCAGAGGTTAAAGCGTCTGCCTCCAATGCGGGAGACCTGGGTTCGATCCCTGGGTCGGGAAGATCCCCTGGAGAAGGAAATGGCAATCCACTCCAGTATTCTTGCCTGGAGAATCCCACGGACGGAGAAGCCTAGTAGGTTACAGTCCACGGGGTCGCAAAGGGTCGGACACAACTGAGCAACTGAACTGAACTGAACTGATATGTATGCATATAGCTGATTCACTTTGCTGTACAGCAGAATCTGACACGACATTGTAAAGCAACTATACTCCGATAATTAAAAAAAAAAAAAAACTAGTAAGAAGTGTCACAAGCTTCTATAAATATGAAGTAGCTATTATTATGCTAGATTTGTAACTTTATGGACAAAGCTGTGAGAATTGCCATCTCTATTGTAGGGTCAGAGAAGTTTCCAGAACATGCATTCTATAGGCAAAGGGTAAAAAGATTTTTTTTTCCCTGTGGAAAATTCCACTGGGATTCCGCCCGCTTTTTCCAAAACTATGATTTGGATCTTCATGAGAGTGGCTATTTAAAATGATTCAATACTTTTATCAAACAGTCAGATTGAATTACTCTGACAATCGAGGTCTCCAAACAAGAGCGAGCCATGCGTAGTGTTCTTTCCTTTTTTTTAAAACCACTTCCAAGGTGGCTGTCTAAGTTCTCCATCTGATAATAGTCAGATGGAGCTGAATGTGGTGGAAGTGGAGAAGAGAAGGCTAGAAACTGGCCTTATCTCCAAGCCCTGAATTACACTTTAGCTACAGTTCAGCAAGCTTTCGGCCTGTGGAGGAAGCAGCGGAAGGGAGAGAATCTGTCTGGGAGGCTGTATAATAGAGTAGAAAGATGACAAACCCTGAGACCTCCAAGTCCAGATCCTGGGTTGACTCAGTATGTGAACTCAGGCAGGCTACTGAGCCTTTCGAAACTTTAGTTTCCTCGGAAGTAAAAGGAGGATTCATGTGTTTACTTAACCAACGGGGGCGAAGGTTTACTGTGAACAGGAAAGTCTTGGGTGAAGTCACTTTTTCTTAGACAAACTGAAGCGTGTCGAGTCCCAGTGCCAGGGACTGCGGGGGACTGTGCAGACGTGCACGCTTCCCATCTCCCAGGGCGGGGTACACGGAAAGGTTAAGCCTGTCACCATGGAGTCTTCTCGCCTAAGTGATTTACATACATTTTTTCCATAACCTTTTACCTTGAGTTTCTAATGTTGGAAAGAGAATGGCATATTAGTTTAGAGAATGAGTTAGCTTTGCCACAATTTCACATACCAGCGCTAGTATACTGAGGTAAGTGGGTTGCCATGTCAAACTCACCGCAAATTTTCAGTGGCTTAATACAAAAAAAGCACCAGCTCCTGGGCTGGGTCCTGGGGACACATTAGCAAGCAAAACACTTATGGTCCCTAGTCTCCAGGTGAACAGCTGTAACACCCATCTCATAGGTGTTCATGCATGCCCAGTTGCTTCAGTCATGTCCGACTCTTTGTGACTCTATGGACTGCAGCCCGCCAGGCTCCTGTGTCCATGGCATTTTCCAGGCAAGAATATGGGTTGCCATTTCCTCCTCTGGGGGATCTTCCCAACCCAGGGATCTATTCTGCATTTCCTGCATTGGTTGATGGATTCTTAACCACTGAGCTGCCTGAGAAGCCCCACCTCATAGGCCTCAGAACAAAAATAGAAATAATGGTAACATTGTTACCAGTTATTGAGTGCCCCCCCTGTGCCAATTTAGAACATTTTATGAAAGTAATTCATTTAACTTCACAATATCCTTATGAGGTGGGTGTTTTGATTGTTTTCTAGCAGATTAGGAAACTGAGGCAGAGAGTAGTTAAGTAACTTGCACAAAATCATCAGCTAAAAATTGAATTTGAAATCGAGCAATGTAGCTCCAGAGTCAGTTCTCTTAATTAAGTTCAGGACCAGCTCTATGCACATGGGACTCTGTGGTCACACAGCACCCCGCACTTAGTTTAATGCTCTGCTGTTGCCGTCTTAAATTTTTAAATACTTCTTGAACATGGGACCCTACATTTCCATTTTGCCCTAGGTTCTACAAATTTAGATAGCTGGTTCCTTACTATGCTATACTGTCCCAGGAAAAGAAAAACCAGGCATTTATAAAAGTTAGAGAACTTTTCTGGCCTTCCAATGGTCAAGACTGTGCTTCCAATGCAAGGGGCACAGGTCAGGGAATTTAAGATCCTGAATGCCACACAGTGCAGCAAAAAAAAAAACAAACCCAAAGCAAAACAGTAAAAAAGTTTAGAATGTAGTTCTAAACTGAGAAGTCTTTGTGAATTATTTTATTTACTTAGCCAAATGTTTTCTAATCTGCATTGTGCCATGAGCAATGATGGGCACGACAACCAAAAGTGAAGGTTTACTGTGAACAGGAAAGTCTTGGGTGAAGTCACTTTTTCTTAGACAAACTGAAGCGTGTCGAGTCCCAGTGCCAGGGACTGCGGGGGACTGTGCAGACGTGCACGCTTCCCATCTCCCAGGGCGGGGTACACGGAAAGGTTAAGCCTGTCACCATGGAGTCTTCTCGCCTAAGTGATTTACATACATTTTTTCCATAACCTTTTACCTTGAGTTTCTAATGTTGGAAAGAGAATGGCATATTAGTTTAGAGAATGAGTTAGCTTTGCCACAATTTCACATACCAGCGCTAGTATACTGAGGTAAGTGGGTTGCCATGTCAAACTCACCGCAAATTTTCAGTGGCTTAATACAAAAAAAGCACCAGCTCCTGGGCTGGGTCCTGGGGACACATTAGCAAGCAAAACACTTATGGTCCCTAGTCTCCAGGTGAACAGCTGTAACACCCATCTCATAGGTGTTCATGCATGCCCAGTTGCTTCAGTCATGTCCGACTCTTTGTGACTCTATGGACTGCAGCCCGCCAGGCTCCTGTGTCCATGGCATTTTCCAGGCAAGAATATGGGTTGCCATTTCCTCCTCTGGGGGATCTTCCCAACCCAGGGATCTATTCTGCATTTCCTGCATTGGTTGATGGATTCTTAACCACTGAGCTGCCTGAGAAGCCCCACCTCATAGGCCTCAGAACAAAAATAGAAATAATGGTAACATTGTTACCAGTTATTGAGTGCCCCCCCTGTGCCAATTTAGAACATTTTATGAAAGTAATTCATTTAACTTCACAATATCCTTATGAGGTGGGTGTTTTGATTGTTTTCTAGCAGATTAGGAAACTGAGGCAGAGAGTAGTTAAGTAACTTGCACAAAATCATCAGCTAAAAATTGAATTTGAAATCGAGCAATGTAGCTCCAGAGTCAGTTCTCTTAATTAAGTTCAGGACCAGCTCTATGCACATAGGACTCTGTGGTCACACAGCACCCCGCACTTAGTTTAATGCTCTGCTGTTGCCGTCTTAAATTTTTAAATACTTCTTGAACATGGGACCCTACATTTCCATTTTGCCCTAGGTTCTACAAATTTAGATAGCTGGTTCCTTACTATGCTATACTGTCCCAGGAAAAGAAAAACCAGGCATTTATAAAAGTTAGAGAACTTTTCTGGCCTTCCAATGGTCAAGACTGTGCTTCCAATGCAAGGGGCACAGGTCAGGGAATTTAAGATCCTGAATGCCACACAGTGCAGCAAAAAAAAAAACAAACCCAAAGCAAAACAGTAAAAAAGTTTAGAATGTAGTTCTAAACTGAGAAGTCTTTGTGAATTATTTTATTTACTTAGCCAAATGTTTTCTAATCTGCATTGTGCCATGAGCAATGATGGGCACGACAACCAAAAGAGGCTTGCCCTTGTGTCGCCCCAGGCCAAAATGGCGTGCTTTACACTTGCCAGAGTCTCCTGTTTTAGCTTCCTTGCCACGTGATATTAGAGAGAACTTATGCAGCCTTGGTTTTCAGATCAGGAGTTTGCAGCTTTAGTGATTCAGCTAAACAGTCACATGACTGTTTAGAGCAAAAACAAGATCAAATGGCAGAAGGTCTGACTCCTGGCTGGTGCCTTTCCCACCACTCTGTATGATTTCCAGTTCTTGAAATGTGAGAGTTAACACAAATAATGCAGATGAATAGAAAAACGATGGGGAAAGTGGATTTACTGGAAATAATATGTTACATCAACCCTCATTGCCAATATTTGGATTTTACTTTTAATTCAGTAAGTGGGACAAAGCTGGACAGCTTGTGTGTGTGTGTGTGTGTGATACTTGCTTAGTTGTGTCCAACTCTGCAACCCCATAGATTGTAGCCCATCAGGCCCCTCTGTCCATGGAATTCTCCAGGCAAGAACACTGGAGTGGGTTGCCATTTCCTTCTCTCGCTCTCTCTTTTTTTTAATTGGAGGATAATTGCTTTACAATGTTGTGTTGGTTTCTGCTGTACAATAACGCGAATCAGCTGTAAGTATACATATATCCTCTCCCTCTTGAGTCCCCCTCCCACCATCCCCCAACCTCACCCATTTAGGTCCTCACAGAGCACTGACCGAGTCTTCAGTGCCTTGCTGCTGCTTCCCGCTTGCCATCTATTGTACACATTACGGTAGTGTCTATTTGTTGTTGTTGTTCAGTCGTTAAGCTGTGTTCAACTCTGCGATCCCGTGGACTGAAGCATGCCAGGTTGCCCTGTCCTTCGCTATCTCCTGGAGCTTGCTCAAACTCATGTGCATTGACTCAGTGATGCCATCCAACCATCTCATCCTCTGTTGTCCCCTTCCAGAACAGTCCTTGTTATAGCATCTGAAAGGGTAGGTTTGTAGAGAATGGCTCAAAAGTATGGCTCAGGAAATGTGATTATCCTGGCATTGCCAACCAGTTATTACTTGGGTGACTGCTTGTAGGGGCTGAATGATAGTGAGCAGGAACTTGGGTTTCTCAGAGCATCTTCTTCATGGCTTTTTGCCCAGAATGTCCAGGGAAAATGGTGTAAAGCTGGAGTCTAACAGTCAGGGCTTTTTGTTTTGTTTAGTTTAGGTTTGTTACTATTATTAGTTTTCGTACCAATCACAGGGAATTGTTTTTTATTGTTTGTTTATTTTTGGTTACACTGGGCCTCGGTTGCTGCAGGCGGACTCTCTCGAGTTTCGGAGCAGGGGCTTCTCATTGTGGTGGCTTCTCTTGCTGCTGAGCAAGGGGCTCTGGGTGGGTGGGCTCTCGTGGTTCGGCTCTCCAGGTTCTAGAGCTGGGCTCAGTAGTTGGGGCCCAGGGGCTTAGGTGCTCCAGGGCATGTGGAATCCTCTGCACCAGGGGTCAAACCTGTGTCCCCTGCACTGTCAGGCACCCTCCTATCCACTGTACCACCAGGGATGTCCTAGGAGTGAGACTTGAACCACAGGATCAAATGTGAGCAGCAGGGTAGTTTCTCATGGACTCTCAAGGGCCTACAGTTCCATCTTACCTTACAGAGGAGGCAGGGGATGTGGACACGCAGGTGGTCAGCCTTCCCCAGGGAGGACTGGGAAGTGAAACGTGAAGCCTGCTGCTAGACAACCTCTGTCTAAGTGAACTAGATCATCCCCTGCCCTAATAGTACAGGACTGTAGCTGAAAGTATGGTCCTCTGTTGATCTGAAACAGCTTCGAGGACCACCGCCACGGTTTTAGCTGCAATTGCAGATAAATCTCCATTTCTCAGAGGCCTTGTGACAGTAAAACTTGTTTGATGCTGAGTTTACAGTCCAGAGTTCCTGGTTAGGAGCTGCCCAACCAGCACAGAAAGCAGTCACTGGAGACCCTACCCTACCGAATCCCAGCTCCCACCCTCCCCTCTGGGCCTCGTGTTCTCCCAGTTCAGACACTGGATTAGGAAGGAGCGAGTAGGCGGAGGATGATGAAGGCCTGTCTGGCAGACGTTTGCCGAGGGAGATGCGGGAGATGCGGGAGATGCAGGAGAATCGGAGGGACCCGGCATAGGCGGTTCCTGGAGAGGCAGTCACTGTCCAGGAACGGCTCTACACCGTGGGAAGGACATGGGTCTGTGGTGAACAGCTTGTCATCTTTTCCACAATTGCCTTCACAACTTATCATTGCATTGCCTTAGCTAAGTTTCTCATCTTTTCTAAGCCTTAGTTTGGGATCTGTGAAATGGGAATAAAAACACAGTCTGTTCTACTCTATATCTGTTTCTCTAAATTGTATTAGCCCATATGCAATTAGTACCAAGGAAATGCTATCCGTGAGTGCTTTGGGCCACATCCTTTTAACACCACCACCTGAGGACGGCTGAAGGCAAGCAGCGTCCACAAGTGGCGCTGGGTCAGCCGGCACCTTCACCCACACGTGCTTCCTCTGGGCTCCACTCACCACATGTTCTGTTTGGAGTTGCTTAGTGTGTAGTTTTTCCAGTGGTCATGTATGGATGTGAGAGTTGGACTGTGAAGAAGGCTGAGCACCGAAGAATTGATGCTTTTGAACTGTGGTGTCGGAGAAGACTCTTGAGAGTCCCTTGGACTGCAGGGAGATCCAATCAGTCCATTCTGAAGGAGATCAGCCCTGGGATTTCTTTGGAAGGAATGATGCTAAAGCTGAAACTCCAGTACTGTGGCCACCTCATGCAAAGAGTTGACTCATTGGAAAAGACTCTGATGCTGGGAGGGATTGGGGGCAGGAGGAGAAGGGGACAACAGAGGATGAGATGGCTGGATGGCATCACTGACTCGATGGACGTGAACTCTGGGTGAACTCTGAGAGTTGGTGATGGACAGGGAGGCCTGGCATGCTGCGATTCATGGGGTCACAAAGAGTCGGACACTACTGAGCATCTGAACTGAACTGAACTGAGTGTGTAGTTATGCCTGATGTTCGTGTGTTTTTTTACCTTGCCTCCATAAATCAACAATCCTTTCTTTACATCCTTTTCCATAAAGTTGCCTTCATTCCTCAACTTCTTATTTTGAAATAATTTCAGATGGGTTGACTTAAAATTTTCAGTAATAATACAGAAAGTTCCTATATGTCTTTTACCAAGATTCCCTAATTGTTAATGTTTTACCACATTTGCTCCATCCATCCATCCATCCATCTATAGTATTGTCTCTTTCTGAGCTGTGTGAGTTGTACACAATACCCCATAATCCTTACTATGTATTTCTTAAAAACAAGGACATACTCTTACACAACTAACAGTACAATGATCACAATCAGGAGATGTATATCGACATAATGTTATGCAAGCTAAAGTCCTTATTCATATTTAACTAATTGTTCCAGTGATGTCTTTTACATAAAGGGGAAAAATTGGTTTTCCCGGCTCAGAATCATGTGTAGCATTTGGCTGCCATGTGTGTTTGTGTGTGTGTGCTTAATTAATAGACTTTTATTATTTTTAGAGCAGTTTTATTTATTTAGGCCACACAACACACTTGCAGTATCTTAGTTCCCTGAAAAAGGATTAAACCTGGGACTTGGCAGTGAAAGCACCGAGTCCTAGCCATTGGACCACCAGGGCAGTGTTAAATTTGCATAAAAATGAGTGGGAGGGGCAGACAGTTCCCACAAGCCCTCCCCACTTCCTCCCCTTCACAGCTTCTGCTGTGATTAACATCCTGCACTGGTGTGGTGCGTTTGCTGGACTGATGAAGGAGAATGGAATGAAAATGGATACTGTTCATTGAAACGCACGGTTGACATTAGGGTTCACTTTTTGTGTTGTGCACTCCGTGGATTTGACAATTATCTGCCACAATAATATCATATAGAACAGATTCACTCCCTAAAAGTCCTCTCTGTTTCACCTGTTCATCCTTCTCTCCCATCCAGTATTTAACCTTTTCAAGCTGGCTTATACTTCGCCATATGCATCAGAGGTTCATCCACATCTTTCAGTGATTTCTGTTTTCATGTTTCTTTTGTCTGCTTTAATCTGGACCAGCTCCTCAACCTTCCTTGGAGGTTCGTGACCCGGATATGTTTGAAGACTACAAGCCAGCAATATCATAAAATGTCTCTATCATCACTTTGGTGTGTTTTGCTTCGAAGTTTATCATAGTTTTTCTTTTCAAGAATTTAAAATGTCTTTTAATTGTGCTGATATTTTTATCCTATTTTTTTCTGTGTCTATTATTTTTACTATGCTATTTTGCAAAAGGCAAACTTTTCTGTAAAAAGGATCAAAGAAAAAGTAAAGGACTAGAACTAGAAGGCAGGCAGAAATTTTATAGTATTTGTGCTATCAGAGTTCCTGAAGAAGAAAACAAAATAATGGAAAAGAGCTAATATTTTAGCTATCATTCAAGAAAGCCTTCCTATTAAAAATAAAGAAAAGAAAAATTTCCAGAAACACAAAAAGAGCTGAATATATAGAAAGGGCTCACTGGGTACCTGAGAAAGTGAGCCCAGGGTGATCATTTCTGAGACATGCATGCACGTGTCCTAAGTCGCTTCAGTTGTGTCTGACTCTTTGTGACTCTATGGACTGTAGTCCGCCAGGCTCCTCTGTCCATGGGATCCTCCAGGCAAGAATACTGGAGTGGGTTGCCATGCCTGCCTCCAGGGTATCTTCCTGACCCAGGGATCAAACTCGAGTCTCCTGCAATGCAGGCAGATTCTTTACCAGTGAGCCACTTACTGGTAAAGTTGGGAAGCCCCAACTCTGAGGCATTCCTAGTAAAATCGTAAGATTCAAAGATAAAGTACAATTCTCAAGGTCTCCAGGTAAAACTACCATGTATGAAGAGGCAAAAGAATTGGAGAAGCATCAAACTTTTCAAATCAATATGCAGAACAAGATAACGAATGAGGAACATTTTTAAAGCACTCAGGCAAAGAAAGTGTGAATCAAAGCTTGTAACTGTTCAAACATCAAGGCCATAGAAAGCCAGCTTCACACTATACATACAAATACAGAGAATTCTTCATCAAAAAGTCCTTCTTGAAAATTTTACTAGAGAATGAACTTCATCCAACCATGTGAATGGCTGGAGGAACTTGAATAAAAGGACTGAAAGTAAGCATTTAACAATCTGTAAATGTACACATAAGACTTACACAAAGGTGGGAGTAAACATAACACCTGTGAACATAAATATCATGTATTATAACAGAGTAGAAATAATGAAGTTTAAAATGGGAAGGTAAGGAAAGCAAGGGAAAGGAGAGTAGAAAAACTGATTGTTAGTTTTTATTAGCTGGGTTTTAAAAGGTACTTAAAAATGAAAACCTTTGATAAGCCAGATAATAAAATGTTAATTAAAAAAATGAGACCAAGAACATCTGAAAAGGTATAAGTACAAAAGTACTCACTAAAAGAAAAATATAAACCTTCTGAGGGATAGATTGGGAGACTAGAACTGACACATGGGCTTTCCGGGTGGCGCAGTGGTAAAGAATCCGCCTGCCAACGCAAGAGACACGAGAGACTCGGGTTGGATCCCTGGATCAGGAAGATCCCCTGAAGGAGGAAATGGCAATACGCTCTAGTATTTTTGCCTGGAAAAGTCCATGCACAGAGTAGCCTGATGGGTCCATGGGGTTGCAAAGAGTCAGAAATGACTGAGCTCGCACTGTACTACAGGATTGATATATACTACTATATATAAAATAGATAACTAATAAGGACCTATTGTGTAGCACTGAAACTCTGCTCAATACTCTTTAATGGTCTACATGGGGAAAAAAACTAAAAAAGAGTGCATATACATGTATGTATAGTTGATTCACTTTGTTGTACATCTGAAGATAAAAGCATTGTAAATTAACTATACCCCAATAATTTTTTAAAATGGCAACTCAGAAAGCTAGGAAAGAATAGTATAAAACAAAAGAAAGCACAAGGGTGAAAATATTGACTGCAGAAACAGACATTAAGGGAATAGAGGATAGGCAAATAAAAGCAAACCACTCAATACAATTTTTGCAAAGATATAAAGCACTTTATTTTTTCCAATGTTTCTAATTTTTAAACTACTGTCTACTAAATAAATAGTTTCACTCTTTTTTCATTTTGCTATGGATTTATAGGGCTTCCCTGGTGGCTCACATGGTTAAGAATCTGCCTGCAATGTGGGAGATTTGGGTTTGATCCTTGGGTCGAGAAGATCCCCTGGAGAAAGCACTGGCAACTCACTCCAGTATTCTTGCCTGGAGAATCCCATGGACAGAGGACCCTGGCTGACCATGAGATTACGAACAGTCAGACATGACTGAGTGACTACATGATGTGATGCTGATGCTGATGATGCATTTATACCTGACATTCGAGTTTTTAATGTTTTGACACAAATTTTTAATGATCACAGAACAATTATTAACTTTTTCCATTGGTTATTAAGAATGCTGTACACAGCACTTTACGTTCTCACACTAGCTGTGCAAAGAAAGGACTGCATGGAATTTACTGAAGGCCGACTATGTGCCTGGCAGGGCCCACAGTAAGGCCTGAATAAATAAACAGTGAATAAAACAGACAGAGCCTTTGTCCTCATTTCTCTTAGTCTAGTAGAGGTGACAGATAATAAACAAAAATGTGTTGCACGTTTAAATAAATGTATGTGCTGTGGTTAGTTGCTCAGTCATGTCTGACTCTTTGCGACCCCATTGACTGTAACCCGCCAGGGTCCTCTGTCCATGGGGAATTCTCTAGGAAAAAATACTGAAGAGGGTGCCCTACCCTCCTCCAGGGGATCTTCCCAACCCAGGGATTAAACCCAGATCTCCTGCATTGCAGGCAGATTCTTTATTGTCTGAGCCACCAGAGAAGCCCAAATAAATGTATATATAAATGTATATATCTATATAAACCTGAAAGAATCAAAAGAACATAATAAATGGAGAGGAAAGGAAATTGTTTGAACTTATATTTGCACTGGATTGAGGCTATAACCCAGACTCAGAGTGCTCCCACTGATATGTTTAGAACAATTATATACTGAAAGTGGACGAAATATAAAATATGAATGATGAAATATGACAAGAAGGAGGTCATCAATGAATGCAACTAAAGACCCATAGGGTAGTGTTACCTTGGTGAAATCACTGTGTGGTTGGTCCTCAGAAATGCAGGCACAGACACCTTTTGTCAACACATCAAGAAGGGGTTAGTCCTGGGACTTTTTTGGTAGTCCAGTGGCTAAGAATCTGCCTTTCAATGCAGGGGGACACAGGTTCAATCTCTGGTAGGAGAACTGAGGTCCCATATGCTGAAGGGCAACTAAGCCTGCACACCGCAGCTACTGAGGCCCTCATAGTCTAAAGCCCATGCACACAGCAAGAGGAACCTATGAACCACAGCCAGAGAAAGCCCATGCACGGCAAAGAAGACACAGCACAGTCAAAAAACAGAAGGAAAGAAAGAAAGAGAATAGTTTAGTCCTGTGACGATCTGAAGAGATAATTATATAAGCCCAGATGCCAACATATTCAGTTCAGTTCAGTTCAGTCTCTCAGTTGTGTCCGACTCTTTGCGACCCCATGAATCGCAGCACGCCAGGCCTCCCTGTCCATCACCAACTCCCGGAGTTCACTCAGACTCACGTCCATCGAGTCAGTGATGCTATCCAGCCATCTCATCCTCGGTCGTCCCCTTCTCCTCCTGCCCCCAATCCCTCCCAGCATCACAGTCTTTTCCAATGAGTCAATCCTTCGCACGAGGTGACCAAAGTATTGGAGTTTCAGCTTTAGCATCATTCCTTCCAAAGAACACCCAGGGCTGATCTCCTTTAGAGTGGACTTGTAAGAAATATAACTGGCAAATTGATCAGTCTTTTATGCCCTAAGGACAGTGAATTTTAAACTTTTGATTCCTGCTGAGAAGGTTGCTCGATTAGTATATGTAGTATAATCTGCTAGCTGCCTATCAGGCATACATTCCTACCTGGCCCCCGACATATTCTCCCTGACAGAGGTCCAAACTGTGTTCATATGCAGCTTGTGTGAAAAAGGAGAATCTAACCCCATCCTCAAATTGGGGGATTTGAAGTCTGCATCTGGTCTAAGCCAACAGCATTAATTCCATCCTCTTGTCAAGTAATTGACTCAGGGACGACATTTAAGCCGACCAGCACATAACATATCCATGGGAATAGTATTCGACGCGATAGTGGGCACCTGCGGGCTGCTAGCTGAGTGAGATGGATGGAAAAGCCCTCTCCTCTCCTGTACTCCTCTCCTCCCCTCGCTTTCCGTCCTCTTGGAGTAGCAGTGGAAACCACTGAGGACACAGCTAGACGCCCGGGCAGAGAAACGACAAACAGAGCCAGAGGCTTTGTTCTGCTGCATCGAGAGCCTGTCCTGCATTTAGACTCCCTGTTCCGTGAAATAATACCTTTCCTTCACGGTGAGAACAGTCTGAGATTTCTCTTATTTGCAGCGAAGAGCATCTTCCAGGTACTTACTCTCAAAACAAAAGGTGTGAGTTATGGGACTCAAATATCTCGACAATGTAGAGCTGGGTGTGCCCTCCTGGGGAGTTTCCCTAGTGGCTCAATCAGTAAAGAATCCCCCTGCCAATGCAGGCGACAGGCGAGAGACAAGAGACGAGGCTGGGATTCCCAGGTGGGTAAGATTGCCTGGAGAAGGAAATGGCAACCCGCTCCAGTATCCTCGCCTGGAAAATCCCATGGACAGAGGAGCCTGGCGGGCTACAGTCCACAGGGTCTCAAAGAGTCGGACACGACTGAGCGTGCATGCCACACCGCGCCACATGCCCTCCTGACCTCTCACTTTCTGATGCTCACCATCCTCTTCTGATCCCCGTCTTCTCAATTTAGATATATTAATACCAATGCTTCCAGAGCAGTTTGGGGATTATTAAAACTCAGCAATAATTAACTCTTTCTTTCTGCTTGAGAGCTTAAATATGTTCCATGGTTAAGACAACTTCATATAATTAACCCAATGCATGGGTTTATAGTTTAGTTGACACTCTTTCCTATAACAGACTGACACGATCACATTCCAGGGGTAATGGGATGTGGTCACTTCACGTTTTACTACTTGGTTCCACCTAAGATCTTTATTCAATCAACTCAAGTCTCCATATCTGGCTCAAGTATGTCAGATTCTCTGATTTTAAAGGAAGATACATTTGATTAACAAATATATATATATTATATATAAATTTAAAAAATATATAAAATATAGATACATATATATTTCACTGTAGCTGATTTTCACCTGGTGTGTTTTCAGTTCTGAAAGAGTTCTAAGTGGCTTTTCCTCAGAGAGTTTCCCAAACACAAATGCAATGTCATCGTGGGACTTCTATGAATAGATGCAACTGGAGTTCCAACTACAGATTCCAGACAGCAAATTGTGACATTGTTTGGGTTTTGCTGTCCCTTCAGCCAGCTTGGCTTCTGCAGAGAGGTGGAGCCATTATGAAATGCAGGATATTTTTGCACATGACTGTCCTGAACTGAAGTCATCTTAAGACAGAGGAAACACCTGAAACAGTACGTGAGTGTTGACCAAAGATGTGAGGTGAGCACTTTACAGCAAGAATTAAAACAAAAACGACAAACAGCACATGGATATCTACAAGAAGAAAGGCATGCAGGGTAAGCGCTGAGCCGGAAAAGCTTCCTTTTTTTCCAGAACCCTTTTAAAGGAAGCACAAGACAACATTTAAAAATGGCTCAGGATGGGGAACACATGTACACCCATGGCTGATTCATGTCAACGTATGGCAAAAACCACGCCAATATTGTAAAGTAGTTAGCCTCCAATTAGAATAAGTAAGTTAAAAAAATAAATAAAATGGGTCAATAGCAGTAAGTCAGAAAGAGAAAAACAAGTATAGTGTTTTAATGCATATATATATGAAATGTAGAAAAATGGTACTGCTGAATCTATTTGCAGGGAAGGAAAGGACACAGACATAGAGAATGGACTTGGGGACACAGCGAGGGAGGGAGAGAGTGGGGCGATGGAGAAATATACATACACTATCAGGTAGAAATTGGGTAACTGGTGAGAAGTTGCTATGTAGCAGAGGGAGTCCAGTCTGGAGCTTTGTGAGGACCTGGAGGGGAAGGGGAGGAAGACTTGGGAAGGAGGGGGTGTGTGTATACTTATGGCTGATTCACGCTGTTGCATGGCAGAAAGTAACACAAGATTGTAAAAACTAAAACACAAAACAAAAAGTAAAAAAGAAGATGGGTCAGCAGCCAAGATTGTGAGCTTATAATAAAATAATATTTATTATTATCAGATATAATAATATCTAATAATAATTATTACATATAGCTGTGCTGTGCTGTGCTTAGCCACCCAGTCATGTCCAGCACTTTGTGACACCATGGACTGTAGCCCGCCAGGCTCCTCTGTCCGTGAGGATTCTCCAGTCAAGAATACTGGAGTGCATTGCCATGCCCTCTTCCAGGGGATCTTCCCAATCCAGGGATCAAACCCAGGCCTCCCACACTGCAGGAGGATTCTTTACTGTCTGAGCCACCAATTATTATATATTACATAATAATTATTATATATTAAATAGTAATTACAAATGATATGTCTATAATATATATTTAATTAAAATAATGTGTTAGATGACATCAAAGAAGTTTTATATAAGTATCTCATTCCTTCCTTATCACAATTCTGGGAAGTAGATATTGTTCTACCTGTTTTCCGAGTCTTAATGAAAACATCTTACCCAAGTCCCATGGCAAGTAAGAGCTAGAAATGAGAGACGCCCACAGGTCTGCCCAGCCCCAAGCAGCAGTACAGGCGTTTTCCTCATGACTTGCAGAACCGTGTATACAAACACTTACATGGAGTTATGAACAGACAGTAGATATAACCCTGAAGTATATAGACTTAGGGTTACCAGTAGTCCAACTTCCTTCCTTCTCTACCTCAGATCTTAGGGCCTAGACTTTATCTAAATTAGATTGATTACAAATCACATGGTTGATAAATTTATGTTCGAATACTCTGTTTTAGAGAACTTTACAAATCACTGATGTAATTTCTATAAAGCCAGGAGCAAAATTTTGAATTTATATATGATGACAATTTATCTCAAAAAAAGATGTGCCATTTGTGCTTCTGCCAATAATATATACATGTGTTTATTTTCCCTTTACTCTTAGCAACACTGGGTGTTATCAAGCTTTAAGTTAAAACTTTCACCAATCTGATAAGTATAAATAGTATTTTGTTTTAATTTGCATTTCAAATTAAGAGTGAAGTTGAGCACACTGTCACTGATCTATTGCCTATATCTCGCTTTTGCAAAGTTTGCTCTGCTTATGTCAGTTTTTCTTAACTGCTGATCATTTTCTTATTAATTTATAAGAATTCTTTTTATAGTAAGGTAATTAACCCTTTGTCATGCTTTTCCCCCGTCATGTTTTAAAAATAACTGTTAAAATTTGTCATTTGCTTTATGACTTGTGTATGTTTTTATCAACAATTTTAATTGTAATGAACAATTCCATCTTTTCCTCAACCACTTGAAATGCCATATTTCATTGGTTATTAGGTGCACATCTTTTTGACATTTTAAAACCTCTGAAATCAGAATATGTCTTAAAATCGATAATACTTTATGACTGCTTTTGTTCAGTTTAAGGGGTTGTTATTGTTTATAATACACAAATTGTTCATAGTTGTTAACATTTTCATCACTTCAACTGACTTATTCTGTAATTAAAGGAAGGAACTTGATTCAGCCTAGACAGTTGACACCATTACAATTTATAGAATTCTCAAGTTTGCACCATTCTTATGTTCTTTTAATGAACTCTACCTGATATTTATGAATTATTTTATTATGTTCTATTGATTCTCTAATGTCTAATCTTCACAGTTATGTGGGAGGTTGTTTTTGTTTAATCACTCAGTCATCTCTGACTCTTTGTGACCCCATGGGCTGCAGCATGCCAGGCTTCCCTGTCCTTCACTATGTCCCAGAGTTTACTCAAACTCATGTCCATTGAATCGATGATGCCATCCAACCATCTCATCTTCTGCCACTCCCTTCTCCTCCTGGCTTCAATCTTTCCCAGCATCAGGGTCTTTCCCAATGAGTCCATTCTGTGCATCAGGTGGCCAAAATATTGGAGTTTCAGCTTCAGCATCACTCCTTCTAATGAATATTCAGGATTGATTTCCTTTAAGATTGACTGGTTTGATCTCCATGCAGTGCAAGGGACTCTCAAGAGTCTTCTCTAGCACCACAGTTTGAAAGCATCAATTCTTTGGCACTCAGCCTCTTTATGGTCCAACTCTCACATCTATACATGACTACTGGAAAAACCATAGCTTTGACTAGATGGGCCTTTGTTGGCAAAGTGATGTCTTTGCTCTAGGTTTGTCATAGCTTTTCTTCCAAGGAATAAGCGTCTTTTAATTCATGGCTGCAGTCACCATCCATAGGGATTTTGGAGCCCAAGAAAAAAGTTTCCATTATTTCCCCACCTATTTGCATGAAATGATGGGACCAGATGCCATTATCTTAGTTTTTTGAATGCTGAGCTTTAGGCCAGCTTTTTTTACTCTTCTCCTTCAACTTCATCAAGAGGCTCTTTAGTTCCTCTTCACTTTCTGCCATAAGGGTGGTGTCATCTACATTTCTGAGGTTATTGATATTTCTCCCAGCAATCTTGATTCCAGCTTGTACTTCCTCCAGCCCAGCATTTCTCATGATGTACTCTGGATATAAGTTAAATAAGCATGGTGACAATATACAGGCCTGAAGTATTCCTTTTCCAATTTTGAACCAGTTGTTCCATGTTTGGTTTGAACTGTTGCTTCTTGATCTGCATACAGGTTTCTCAGGAGGCAGGCAAGGTGTTCTAATATTCCCATATCTTTAAGAATTTTCTACAGTTTGTTCTGATCCATATAATCAAAGGCTTTAGCATAGTCAATGAAGAATAAATAGATATTTATCTGGAATTCCCTTGCTTTTTCCTTGATCCACTGGATGTTGGCAATTTGATCTCTGGTTCCTCTCCCTTTTCTAAATCCAGCTTATACACCTGAAAGTTCTCAGTTCACATACTGTTGAAGCCTAGCTTGAAAGATTTTGAGCATTACCTTGCTAGCATGTGAAATGAGCACAATTATGCAGACATATTTATTCATTAGCATGAATCTAGTATGTATATATATAACATAAATTTTCTATATATTGAGACATATATGTTTGAAAGACAGAAAACATTTGTGTTTTAGGCTTTCCTAGAAATTAACACACAATGTGAATAAATACATGCTTATTAGGTGAATGTTACAGCTTTAGTGGCTCCTTTAAACATGTCTTCTGTATCAGGTGACTCTCCATATATCATCTCACTTAATTACAATTATAGGCAGGTGAGGAAACTTAGGCACAGGAAGATTACGTTACATATCTGGAGCTTTAACTTGGTGACAGAGCCAGGGCTCAAACAGATGTCTGTCTAATTCCTAAGACTATGTTATTTTTCTCATCAGTGCTGCCTCTAAAATAAGCCCTACTGCAATCCACAAATACACTTTGACTCCCAGTGATCATCTGAAATATACATAACTGAGCATAGAATTTCTGAGGTCGTGTGTGACCCATGAAGACCCACAAATTTTCTTGTTGTGCAGGTACCCATTCATCACTGAGAAACAAGATACAGTAATTCACTACGAAACACCAAGTGAGAGACTCTATATTTTCAGTAGAGTTGAAAGCAATACACATGGCAGAAACTCCTACTTCCATGAGCTTGTGTAGGCACTTTCAAAAGAGCCCTGTTAGATTAAAGCACAATTAATCATCTGTCTCTCACATGCCAGATAAGAGAACTTTTCCATTTTCCTTCTCGAGTTCTCAACAGTTGCACCGAAACCAGAGGCAATTTTGAGATTAAAATCCAATGCTCTCCAGCTAACCTTAATCTGCCCATCACTCAGAGCTGGGTCAAAGCACCATTGTGACACAGTGTGCCTTGGAACGTGCAGTGAGGCGGGTAACAGCTCTGCTCCCCGTGGTGGTGGGCGAAAGCTGTAGACATTGAACGTGTGTCATATTCATGGGCAAGTTGTGGGGGAAGTTTCTACTTGGCTCTTGTCCTAATAGATTCATTTGTTTTGCTCAAACAAGTTGATTTATCTAGGAATTTGCTCATTTACATGCCAAACACATTGACCAAACTTGATCTGAGCCAAGCAGAAGTAGGCCATGCAGTTTACCAGTAACAGAGACAAAAAAACAAAAACTTGTTTGAAGTCAGGTAGCTTGACTAATCACATGAAGAATTTGTTATATCCTTGCACACACCCTTCATTAGAATTTTCAGTTACTCAGACTGAAAATTAAGAAAGGAAAAGCAGGCTCTTTTTATTACAGATGGCCTCATCAGTTCATTTGAAAACATTGCATGACAGGGCTTAGATATAGAGCCTAGTCCAGTCAGCATGTATTTCTCAAGAGGAGATTATGTGCAAAGTTCTGTGGAAGAAAAGGAGGAAGAGGAGGGAAAGGAGGGGGAGAAGAAGGAGAAGCAGAAGCAAAGCAAAGCAAAGCAAATGAAAGAGAAAGAAATACAGCATCTTCTCTGGGGTGGGGGTAAGGAGTGTGTGGTCCTCTTTCCATGAATCCTTATTTCAAAGAGCCCAGGTCAATGGTGCCCTTAAGAGTGAATAGGGTCTTTCAAGAAACTCATAATGTTTTACCATCAAGTTTATCTTTGAAATCAAAGAGAAAAAGGCCTAGAAATTTTCTGTGAAGAGGAGACTCCTGGGTCCTGATAAGAAAGCCACCAGCATAGGCTGCTGGTTCTATCTCCCCAAATCAGAAGTGAGAGCTAAGCAAGGATCTGAGGGCCCCGCATGAAGATCATGAGAAGCCTGGTATAGATACGAGGACTCAAAGACTGCTGTGAGGAGGGGGATTGCCAGAAGGAGGCCTCAGCCTGGAAAAGAGAACCTCCCAAGGGTCCAAAGATGCCAGACCAGAGTTTTAAATTCTAGCTTGGCTTCTCCCCACCATGGCCGTGGGAGGATGATCACCGAAGCAGTAGCCAGGCCAGCTGGTGTCTCAGGGTAATTCAGGGTGACCCATAAGTCCTGCTGGGGTGGGGTGAGGTGAGGCTTCGATGGAAACAGGTGCTGACCACGGACACCTGCACCCACACTCACTCCAAACTGTAGGACCCCCTGCGTCATGCTCTTGGATTCTTTCTTTCCAGCACAGCAGCATCTCAATAAGACTTTTAAGAGCAAATTCCTGACCAGAGGTGTTTGCCAGTGTGATGGTGGGAAGCAGGGCTGTGCGCTGCTGCTGCGTGGTGCCCAGGGCTCTCCCCTTCGAGGACCATTTTCTCTATTATCTTAAAGTCCCCGAGAAGAAAAACCAGGCCTGGGCATTGGCTCCTCGTGAAAATGTACAACTAAACAGAAAAACAACAGAAGTGAAGAACGCGTGCCTCATGAATTCTGAAAGCAGAATTATTGTTACAGATGAACCATGAATTTAAAACGAGCAACAGATATTCTCTTGAAGACATAAATAATATGATGCAGATACAAAAGGTCAAAAGGGATAAGTAGAAATGACAGGTATAAAAATATAATAAAGAAGAACTAATAATAACAGAATGGGTATATTATTTACTTTGTAATAATATATACAGAGCAACACTCTTTCATGTTAACAGTTAGTTTCCATAGTAACTCTGGGAGTTAGGAACTAGTATTACCCCTACTTGACAGATGAAGAAATCAAGGCATAAAGAGGTTAAGTAAATTCCATGAGGTGGAGCCAGGATATAAACACAGATATTCTGGCTCCATGAAACTAATAGTGAGGGATATTCTGAAAGCAGAACTTCATGAACAAGATCAAAGAGAAGGAGCAGACGATAAAGGTAAGTGAATCAAGTGTAGCAGTGCCAATATCTGAATAAAAGAGCCTATGAAGTGAAGGAAAAACCAAATTGAAGAGAGGAAATATTCCACAAAGTGAAAGATGAAAGACTGAACGTTAAAGAGTTCAGACAATGCCACAGATGACCGGTAAGGAAAACCCTATATCTAGAAATATTATAGTGAAATTTAAGAATGGCAAAGACAACAATAACATTAAAAAACTCTATAGTCAGTCTTCTTCAAGGAAACAAGAATGAGATTGAAATCATATATTTAAAGGGACTTTGTGTGTTGTGCTAAGTTGATTCAGTTGTGTCCAACTCTGCGACCTTGTAGACTTTAGCCTGCCAGGCTCCTCTGTCCATGGGATTATCTAGGCAAGGATCCTGGAGTGGGTTGCCATGCCTCCTCCAAGGGATCTTCTCGACCCAGGGATTGAACCCAAATCTCTATTGTCTCCTGCTCTGGCAGGAGGGTTCTTTACCACCAGTGTCTCCTGGGAAGCCCTCTCATTTGTATACTTCCTTAATAATCAACGTATACATTTTAAAGACTTTCTAAAGAGTTTTGAAGAATGAAACAGGAGACATTATAGAAAACAAAAAGAAACTTATGGTAGAAGAATTTCCCAACATTGTGAAGACTTTCAGAAAAAAAAAATCTAGGACTGAGCAACCTGAAGACAACTTGATCCTTCAGATTCCACAAGATCTGTGGATGGAGAGAACTGCCTAGTTGTACAAAGAGACATACTTAAGAAATAGTTCAGACCCCAGCATATCTTTCAGACAAAATCCACATTGCACAGCACAGGATCAAAGCTAAAGCTGGCACAATAGGAGACCTGATTGCATCCTGGTCAGTCTTTCATTTTGGGAAGTTACACTTCCTAGGTGTGACAAAGTTTCATCCTTAGGTGGCTAAAATTCAAATGTGGTAAATGAAAACTATTCACAAATAATAAGCCAGACAAAGACAAATACCATATGATATCACTTATACATGGAACCTAAAATATGATACAAATGAACTTATTTAACAAAACAGAAATAGACTCACAGACATAGGAAACAAATTTAGGGTTACCAAATGAGAAAAAAGGAGCAGAACAAATTAGGAACTTGGGATTAATACACATTACCTGTATAAAATAGATAAACAATAATGACCTACTGTGTAGCACAGAGAACCGTATTCACTATCTTGTAATAACCTATAATGGAAAAGAATCTGAAAAGGTATATATGTACATACATATATGTATAAGGATAACTGAATCACTTTGTTGTACAGCTGAAGCTAACACAGCATTGTAAACTATTTTAATACAAATAAATAATTAAATATTAAAAAAGAAGCAGGCTGCTCTGCTGTGTGATGGTCAAAGTATGTTGTTTTCTTCTGCACAGACAATCTTCAGTGGAGGAAACTACCTAGCAGCTGCTAATGGAACAGTAAATGAAAGTTTCGTGAGCTGTGTGAGCAATAATAAATAAAACTGAAGTTAAACATAGATGAGTAAATAACGGTCACTCCTCTGAGGAAGTTTTGAGGAAGAAGAAAAAAAGCGTCCAGATATGGAAGAAGTAGTTTAGAATGAAAATCTTTGAAGAAGGTATAGACATGTTGAAAGACGTAGGTTCTTGGGATCTCTGTGAGAACACCAGTGTTTTGGAGGTGGCCTGCTTATCATAGAAGTATCCTAGGAAGTGAATACTGTCAAAACTTTTGCTGCAAAGGTAATTCCAATGGAAGACACACCACTAGACAGGGAAAACCAGCTGAAGTAGAAATACAGTGCAGTCACCAAATCTCACAGCTGTGAGGACAGATGTTCTTAGAATTAAAGAGTTCATGGAAAAAAATATATAAATGTGTGTGTGCTCAGTCGCTCACTGGTGTCCAGCTCTTTGTGACCCATGACCATAGCCCGCCAGGCTCCCCTGTCCATGGGATTTCCCAAGCGAGAATACTGGAGTGGGTTGCCATGCCCTCCTCCAGGGGATCTTCCTGACCCAGGGTTTGAACCCATGTCTTCTGTGTCTCCTGCATTACAGACAGACTCTTTACCAGTCAGCTGCTGGGGCTCAGTACTTACACTTAAGTGGATGAGGACCTTAAGTGCAAGATTTTAATGATATGCTTGGATTTATGCTCTCTTGTTTGGAACTGGTTCATTTTCCATTTTCTTTGGGGAATGTCCCTTTCTATACAGAAGGAAATGGCAACCCACTCCAGTATTGTTGCCTGGAGAATCCTGTGGACGGAGGAGTTTGGCGGGCTGTCGTCTATGGGGTCGCGCAGAGTCGGACACGACTGAAGCGACTTAGCAGTAGCAGCATACAGAACAGAACATATCAAGTGACTGAAAAATGGTTTACACAGAGTTTTAAAAGAATTCAAAAGAAATAAATGTTTAAAAAGATGTCAGATTTAACTAGATGATCAAAGAAGCAACTCAATATTTTATAAAACCAAGACACAGAATAAGAATCTCTCTGAGGAAATAGCTGGGTTTAAAGATACATTCAGAAAGCTTGAACTGCTTTCTGTCTGGTGCTAGTGGAAAAGTGATAACTAAGAAAGAATAGAATGTTCGGAAAAAAGACAAAATTGGGACAATTTGAGAACAAAGATAACTGCAATAGATTGAAACACATCAAATATATTTAAGTCCACAAGTTCCTATTTACACACCTCTCCCCCCACAAAAAAAAATAGCCCGTATAGGTCACTGTTAGACAATGCCGATAAAGCAATACTTCATTCAGAAAAACTGGTAAATAAAGGGAAAGTAATCAGGCATTTATTCTCCCTTTCCTACACATACTCTGCTACAGAGTAACTAAATAGTAGATGAGAGGAAGTTATTTTTAGAGTATTTTGGATAAAAAAACAAAGAAAGAATAGTTGAATTGAATATAATTCTTTTGCAATAAATGAATGGATCTTACCATTGATAATCAACAGCTGCTAACACTACACAGAGAAAACAATCAAATATTATGTACCTCCTGATGGAAGAACATAAAACATAAAAAATCTTTGAAAAAGTCTTGCCAAAAACTTAAACCTGAATCTCAGATACAACCAAAGCATAGAGTATATGAGGAAAAGAGGAACACGTTGAACCATACCACAGAGGTGCAGTCAGAAACTGAGATTACAGAAAACTCCATTGCACAAATAATCCAGTTCTTCAACAAATAAACAACCACAAACTGTGCTCTGTGTTTAAAAAAATAATAAAGTTTTACAAATAAAACTCCTTATAGCCCCTAAAATATAAACAGTCTAAATAAAACTAGTCTGCTCAACAAATTTTATCTACTGTGTGTAATTTGAAGGCAATTTTAAATAACAAAAAATAAGCAATACATTTGAAAAATAGCTCCTAACAGTTTGAAAACGTGTTTTCCCTGCTTTCTTTTCCCCAAACCCTGTTATCAGCATAAATCAGTGGCTCACAGAGGGACTGGTAAATAAACATACTTGTTATTCCATTTTTCTATTATCTGTTCCAAAAGACCAAAGCAAAATAAATGGACTCTAAAAATATTTGTTAATAAAGATAACAAAGAGCCACAATTAGGTTGAATGACAACCATACAGACAGCAGTGCAAGCCAGAATACAATGCAATGATATTTTTAAACAGCTGAAAGAAACAAGTACCAGCTTACAAAATATCCTTCAACTAATAAAGAGAAAAAAGAAAATATTTTTAGACCAAGAAAAATAGAGAAAATTGACCATGAATAGATTTGCACTGAAGGACATACTCAATGGTATTATTCAAGCAGATGAAAATATACTCCCAGCTGGAAGACCGGAAATGCAAGAAGCAATAAAGAACAATGAAAATGGTAAGCGTTTGAGTTAATATTGGATTAACTACTAATTATTATTATGATGATGTCTTACTGAATTTAAAATAGAAAAATTTAAAACATGACAACCATAGCACATATATCAAAAGGAGGAAAATGGTACTTCTGTTGCTTAGGAGGTGGGTAAAAGTACTGAATAGCATTAGGTTTTGATAAGTCTAGGATTGCGTGCTGCAATCTTTAGGGAATCCCTAACGGATTAGTCTGGAGATGGGAATGACAACCCACTCCAGTATTCTTGCCTGGAAAATCCCATGGACAGAGGAGCCTGTCCATGGGCGCAGAGAGTCAGACATTACTGAGTGACTAAACCACCACCACCCACCACCATCACCAACACGAGGCTGAGAAATGGGAGAAGGGCTGGAGAAAAAGAACATAAAAAGTTAAGTCAATCTAAGAGAATGCAAGCAAGGAAGGATACAAAGGAGATGAAACAAATAAAGAGCAAATAAAGAGGTGGTAGGTTTAAGCTGAATGTACCAGTAAGTACATTCAGTGTAACTAGACTAACTAGTTCAACTGAAATGAAAAGCTATGGAAAAAAATACTATGCAAATTCTAACCAAGAAAAAACTGGTTGCTTCTATATTAATACATTAAAAAAGTTGGTTTTAAAGCAAACACTCTTATAAAGAGTTCCACCCACACACACAAACATACATAATTTGCATGTAAATCACAAGATTTGTGTAGAACTAATAATTAGGAGGAATATAATTTATGGAACTATATATACATTGTTTAACTGCTCACTGGGTGGTCAAGCTGTGCCACAGGATGTAATGTTATGTTACCAGAAGTGTGGTCAAGGCTAAAAGGCAGATAAGTGCCACCCAGAGAGGAAATCAGTGCAAGATTCAAGGTCGCTGAGAAGAGAAAACACAAACACCAGGCTCAAGTGGCCCAGTGTTTACTTGTGGCAAGAAGAGAGGGTGATAAAATGTGAGAGCCTCTGTCAATGCCTTGGTCCCCGCGACCAGTGGATCTGTTCTGCAACCAGCCAGGGGACTGCATCCTCTCATTTCAAGCTCCCGTGGAAGGGCCCTCACCCCTCCCACCCAGGATCTAAATACAGAAAGCTGGAGGCGTGCCTGGGGGTCACTGACACACGTGCTTGAGCAGAACAAAGGAGTAGCTATACATCAAGCCCAGGACAGGAATATGCATTCCCTCACAAGGCTGAGAGCCCAGAACAGGCTGTGAGGGCTTTCCTCTCCCAGTAAGGAAGTGTTCCTGGACCACAGGCCATTCTTAGGCAGCTGAGCAGGAGGTGGCATACTATGTACATGACTGCCTTTCTATATAAAATTGACAGAATTATAAGGAGAAATAGCCAACTCCGTAATATTAGACAGATTTTCATACACTTTTATCAGTAACTGATAAAATAAGTAGATTCTAAAAAATCAGTAAGGATATATAGAAGATTTGAACAATATAATGAACGAACTTGGCTTAACTTACATTACAGATCATTGTACTTAACAATTATAGAACACGGTTTCTATTCAAAAGCACAAGATGAAGCAAAAATTCTAATGTGTGGTCAGTTGCTCAGTCGTTTTCAACTCTTCATGAACCCCCTGGATCGTAGCCCACCAGGCTCCTTTGTCCAAGAAATTTTCCAGGCAAGGATACTGGAGTGGGTTGCCATTTCCTCCTCCAGGGGATCCTCCCAACCCAGAGATTGAACCTGTGTCTCCTGCAATGCAGGTGGATTCTTTGCCACTTCATAATTATTAAATAAATTTAATCCATGGGAGGGGGGTTCAGGATTGGGAACTCAGGTACACCGGTGGCGGATTCATGTCAATGTATGGCAAAACCAATACAGTATTGTAAAACAAAATAAAGTAAAAATAAAAATAAAATAAAAAGAAACTATTTCAAAAACACACACACAAAAAAAATAAAAAATAAAAAAAAAGAAATTTAATCCAAAATTTAAAACCTTCATATACACAAGCAAACATAGAACTCATGGACTAATTATTTCAGTGTAAATTCCAATATTTAGAGAATAAATTATGCCATTATTAAGTGAATTCTTTCAGAGAAATAAAACAGGAGAAGAACCACTTACTAATTTTGTTTTATGAAGAGAGTATCATCTTGATACCAAAACCTAACAAGGATGTCATAAAAAAAAAAGTTGAAGGACAATCTTTCTCATAAAGATAGATGTGAAAATCCTAAACAAAACAATAGCAAAGAAAATTCAGCTTTGTCTAAAAGGATAATGAATTCCAATAAACTTGTACGCTTCCCTGGTGGCTCAGAGGTTAAAGCCTCTGCCTGGAATGCAGGAGATCCTGGTACGATCCCTGGGTTGGGAAGATCCCCTGGAGAAGGAAATGGCAACCCACTCCAGTACTCTTACCTGGAGAATCCCATGGAGGGAGGAGCCTGGTGGGCTACAGTCCATGGGGTCGCAAAGAGTCAGACACGACTGAGCGACTTCACTTACTTACTTACTTACTTACTTACTTACTTTTGTAGTGAGAGCTTGGTTTGATATTTGCTAGAGCTTCCTAGGGGCTTTCCAGCTGGCACTAGTGGTAAAGAACCTGACTGCTAACTAAACAGACACAAGGGATTTGGGGGAGTTGGGATGATCTCCTGGAGGAGGGCATAGCAACCTACTCCAATATTCTTGCCTGGAGAATCCTGTGGACAGAGATGCCTGGCAGGCTATGGCCCTTTGGGTTGTAGAGTCAGACATGACTGAAGTGTCTTAGCACACACGCATGCACATAGCTTCCTAGGTGGCACAATGGTAAAGAATCCACCTGCCAATGCAGAAGATGCAAGAGATGTGGATTTGATCCCTGGGTTATAAGATCCCCTGGAGGGGGAAATGGCAACCTACTCCAATGCTCTTGGCTGGAAAATTCCACGGACAGAGGAGCCTGGTAGGCTACAGTCCATGGAGTTGCAAAGAGTCGCAATTGAGCAGCTGAACATACACATACATGCTAAATATTAAGACTTCATATAGGGCTTCCCTGGTAGTATAGTGGATAAAAATCCTCTTGCCAATGCAAGAGACACGGGTTCAATTCCTGATCTGGGAGGACTCCGCATGCTGTGGAGCAACTAAGCCCATAACCACAACTACTGAAGCCTGTGTGCCTAGAGCCCGTGCTCCACAACAAGAGAAGCCACTGATACGAGAAGCCCAAGCACTGCAACAAAGAGTAGCCCCTGCTTGCTGCAACTAGGAAAAGCCGGGATGCAGCAACAAAGACTCAGGACAGCCAAAATAAATAAGTAAGAATTTTAAAACTTCATGTGTAGTTACACTAATTTAGACAGTGTAGTATATGGATGGTTACATAATTTATGAGAAAGGTGACACTGTAGGGCAGTAGGGAAAATGAAATTTTAACAAATTATATTTAATTGGATAGAAAATGAAATTTGACTCTTACATTATACTCTAATCAGTTCTAAGTGGATTGTAGCTTTAAGTTGAAAGGCAGAATAATAAAGCTTCTAATAGTTGATACATGAAAATATCTTCATTACTTTGGTATAGGGAGACATTTTTTAAAGGTGAAAAAAAATCTTAGCCATAGAAAAAGAGACTTTAAAAATAAAGACTTTTATTCTTTAAAAGACACAATTGAGAGAGTAAAAATTCAGTCCAAGACTTGAAGAAAGTACCTTAATACATATAACTGGCCAAGAATTTGTATGCAGAATATACCTCCCCCCCAAAAAAAAAAATTCTACAGGGTAATAAAAAAGTACAAGCATTATGCAAACCAAGAACTTCCAGACTTCCAAGTTGGGTTTAGAAAAGGCAGAGGAACCAGAGAGATCAAATAGCCAACATTTGTTGAATCATAGAGAAAGCAAGGGAATTCCAGAAAAACATCCAGCTCTGTTTCATTGACTACACTTAGAGCCTTTGACTGTGTGGAATCATGACAAACTGTGAAAAGCTCTTAAGGAGATGGGAATCCCAGACCACCTTCCCTGTCTCCTGAGAAACCTGTATGCAGATCAAGAGGCAACAGTTAGAACCCTGTATGGAACAACTGATTGGTTCAAGATTGAGAAAGAAAGGAGTACAACAAGGCTGTCTGCTGTCATCCTTTGTTTAACCTACACACTGAGCACATCATGAGAAATGCCAGGCTGGGTGAGTTCATATAGACCTTCCCTGGTAGTATAGAGGGTAAAAGCTGGACTCAAGATAGGTGGGAGAAAGCAACAACCTCAGATATGCAGATGATACCATTTTAATGGCAGAAAGCCAAGAGGAACTGAAGAACCTCTTAATGATCGTGAAGGAGAGTGAAAGAGCCGGGTTAAAACTAAATATTAAAAAAACTAAGATCATGGCATCCGGTCCCGTTACTTCATGGCAAATAGAAGGGAAACAGGTGGAAGCACTGACAGATTTCCTCTTTTTGGGCTCTAAAATCACTGTGGATGGTGACTGCCACCACGAAATCAGAAGCTGATTGCTTCTTGGTAGGAAAGCTATGACAAACCTAGACAGTGTGTTGAAAAGCAGAGATATCACTCTGCTGGCAAAGGTCCGTGTAGTCAAGGCTATGGTCTTTCCAGCGGTCATGTATGGTTGTGAGAGTCGGACTGTAAAGAAGGCGGAGCACCAAAGAACTGATGCCTTCTAACTGGTGTTAGAGAAGACTCCTGAGAGTCCCACGGACTGCAAGGAGATCAAACCAGTCAGTCTTAAAGGAAACCAACCCTGAATACTCATTGGAAAGACTGAAACTGAAGCTCCAGTATTTTGGTCACTTGATGCTAATAGCTGACTTTGGAAAAGCCCCTGATGCTGAGAAAGATTGAGGGCAGGAGAAGCTGGCATCAGAGAATAAGATGGCCAGATGGCATCACTGATGCAATGGACATGAACTTGGGCAAACTTTGCGAGATGGTGAGGGACAGGGAGGCCTGGTGTGCTGCAGCCCGTGGGGTCACAAAGAGTTGGACATGACTGGGTGACTGAACAACAACAATAAAGCAATAAAAAATCCAATTTTAAAATGGTGACTGAAGAACATCTTGATAAGTGTGAAGGAGGAGACTGAAAGTGCTTCATGTGAACATCCAAATGACCACTGAACGTCTGAAGACTTATTTCATCATTAGTCATTAGAAAATGCAGGTTTAAATCACAATGGAATATCGTTACACACTTTGCAGGATAGTAAAAATGTAAATAAAGGAGTCTGTAAGTATGTGAAACAAACGAAACTCTCATACACTGCTGGTAGGAATATGAATTAATCCAAGAATTTGTTAAACATTTTGACATTTTTTGGGAGGTTAAATCTATGCATGCTTTATTACCCAGAAATTTTGCACTTGGTATGTTCATGCACCAAGTGGTTCATATAAGAATGTTCATAGCAGCATTATTTTCAGTAACCAAAGTTTGACAAGGACTCAAATTCTCATGAACAATAGACTGGATAAGCAAATTCTCAGCAATGAAAATGAACAAACTATGGCTACTTTCTTCAGTATGGATGAATTTCACAACGATAATGTTGAATGAAACAAAGCCATGCATAAAAGAATAAATATTGTTTTATAGAAAGTTTGAAACACCAAAACTAAGCTAGAAACATTGTGAGTCAGTTAAGTGTTTACATTTGAGAGGAAAGATGGTGACTGGGAGAAAGCAGCAGGGAGGGCTTCTGAGGTGCTGATGATGCTCTGTTGCTAGACTGAATCGGTGTTACATTGAATGGATATTATACCGGATGTTATACAGGATGCTACAGTGGATTCATAGCGAATGTATCATATTTTGTGTATTTTCCTCTGTATGTGAGTTATATTTTGCAATTTAAAAGAGTTTTTTCCGAAGGAAGAAAATGATCTCACAAGTTAAATCTAAGATTAAGGAAAATATGAAGAGAAAAGAAAGTGGTAACAAACAACGAATAAACTGATGGTATATAAGAAGAGTCTAGATTGTAGGTGTTAGAAAAATAGTAGACAATGTATGTAACACGATGTAATGTAACTCAACAAAATACGATACAATGCGTGTAAGTCTGGAAGAAAGAATTGGGATTAATATAATGTGAAAGAATTGGGATTAATATAATGTATTTCTTATAGATGAAGGATACACTTTTTTGGTATTGTTAAGTATAAGTATTACAATTTCAAGGAAGACCAGATATAGACATATATATTTTCCAATCCAGTGGGAAAGAAAAGTTCAATAAGAAATAAAACCCACAGTCAATTTTTTAATAATGGAAGTAAAGATGGAAGATTAGAAAAAGTTAGGAAAATAGAAAACAAAACACTTTGGTGGAAATAAATCATCAGTAATCATAAATGTCAATGTATTAAATTGCCCAGTTAAAATGCATGTTGTTAGAGTAGATTAAGAAATTAAAATTCCTTATTGTTTATAGGAGATGCTTCTAAAATGTAGTGCAGGAAAAATAATGAAAACTGAATGACAAAAAGAATATTCCAAGCAAATCAAAAGAAAGATGATATAACTCTCTTAATTTTTGACAAGTAGAGTTTAAGGCAAAAAGGATAACTAGGTGTAAAGAGCATTT
Organism: Cephalophus harveyi; assembly: GCA_006410635.1. Lineage (NCBI taxonomy): Eukaryota > Metazoa > Chordata > Mammalia > Artiodactyla > Bovidae > Cephalophus > Cephalophus harveyi. The sequence continues at coordinate 317,954 of SJYT01005547.1, forward strand.
ATATAATTTTGTTGTTCGTTGTTCAGCTACTCAGTCGTGTCCAAGTCTTTGTGGCCCCATGGACTGCAGCACACCAGGCTTCCCTGTCCATCACTATCTTCGGAAGTTTGTTCAAACTCATGTCCGTTGAGTTGGTGATGCCGTTCAACCATCTTGTCCTCTGTCATCCCCTTCTCCTCCTGCCTTCTATCTTTCCCAGACCTTTTTCAGGGTCATTTAAATGCTTATATAAAGAGTATTTATATAATAATTTAATATATATTAGATAATTACAAAAGACAATTTACCAAGAAGACATAACAATTCCAGTTTTTTTCATGCTCAATGATGTATCTTAAAAAAATCAATAAAATACATTTTGTCAAAAGTGCAAAAATGAAAAAGTGATACATCTATCATTACAGGAGAAGATTTTCACACACTTTCCCCAGTAATGGAAAGGTCAAGTAATCAAACAAGCAGTAAGTAAGGTGGCAGTAGTGGTAAAGAATCTGCCTGCCAATGCAAGAGATGCAAGAAAGGCGGGTTTGATCCCTGGGTCAGGAAGATTCCTTGGAGTAGGAAGTGGTAACCACTCCAGTATTCTTGCCTGGAAAGTTCCATGTAGAAGCCTGGTAGGCGACCGTCCATGGGGTCTCGAAGAGCTGGACACAACTGAGCGTACACACACAAAAGTAAAGAAGAGTTGAACAAGACGGTTAACAAGTTAACTATAATGGACCCTGTACAACCCTCACCCAACAGTTGTAAAAGGTGTAAGTTCAGTTCAGTCGCTCAGTCGTGTCTGACTCTTTGCGACCCCATGAATCACAGCACACCAGGCCTTCCTGTCCATCACCAACTCCCAGAGTTCACCCAAACTCATGTGCATCGAGTCGGTGATGCCATCCAGCCATCTCATCCTCTGTCGTCCCCTTCTCCTCCTGCCCCCAATCCCTTCCAGCATCAGAGTCTTTTCCAATGAGTCAACTCTTCCCTGAGGTGGCCAAAGTACTGAACTTTCAGCTTTAGCATCATTCCTTCCAAAGAAATCCCAGGGCTGATCTCCTTCAGAATGGACTGGTTGGATCTCCTTGCAGTCCAAGGGACTCTCAAGAGTCTTCTCCAACACTACAGTTCAAAAGCATCAATCCTTCAGCACTCAGCTTTCTTCACAGTCCAACTCTCACATCCATACAGGACCACTGGAAAAACCATGCAAGCAAATTCTTCTACTGTTATTTTTAAGTTATTCACAACCATTGAAAACAACCAAACTGCCTTTCATGATTCCTACTTTTACATTCCCTTTGAATTGGCTCATTGCGATACCTACGTGGTCCCCTAGAACTCTGGGGTCAGAGAGCACACAGTCCCAGATGGCCCCAAGCCATAACATTTCACCATGGTGTACTATGAGCTGCTGCCTTCCCATCCTGCAGTGCAAAGTATGATTCTCTTCTGCTTCTTCTTACCCTATAACCAGTACTGTGCTCCCCACAGGTTCCTGCAATCTGGGCTGTGGTTATGACCTTTGAATCAGTTAAAGTTTTTAATGTGGCAAGCAATGCAAGCTAACTATAATTTAAACAAGATGAAAGAATTTATTTGAGATTCTGGAGAACAACCAGCATCGAAAGAAAAGATGGACAATGGCTCTTTGGGGAGAATAGGTGCCGGGGTCCAGCCCCGGTGGATCCAGGGAATTCGAAGCAGGGACGGCGTTGGTGAGGAAAGACTTATTTACTTATTAATATAAGATTAGATTAGGAAGAAATAGTGTAGTAGGAAAATTAAGTGCAGAAAAGAGACTGAATAACTTGGTTTATGTGGAAAGTCAATAAAGTTCCAAAGGAACTTGCACCATCTACGTTAGGCAGCCAGCGCCCGTTTGAATTTCGGAGAGTGCCCCGCCTTGGGCTCTCTCTCTTAGGGATCTTAGCAGCCGGGACAAGTAAGTAGATATGGTGAGCCTCCACGTTCCAAGGGATCAGCCTGAAAAGGAGAAAAGAACGACATGGGGAAGCCCAGCATCGGTGCAAGACTCCAAAAACTATTTTTCAAAATCAGCTTATATACCCCAAGTTGTACATAATGGAATGTGCAGAGTTATGCAGGGGCAGCAGTCCTGACCCTCATTGTGACAAGGCTTTCTTTTTGCAGACCCTCCCGTATACAAAAGGTCTCAGGTGGTTTACATTACCTTCTGGCCAAGAGGCTTGTTAACATTTTTATGGCTCTCTTCCTGGATAATTGTCTATCAACCAGAAAACTCCTTTTCTCTAGAAGTGTTTTTTCTTTACTCTGCATCACCCTCAAAGTACTAAATAAAGTTACATTCCTGTAGAATAAAGGTGCAGTGGGTTATAACAAAGAAAGCACTCAACTCAAAGATCTAATGTTGCTAATACCAGGTCCACTACTTGTTTTTCTATATACCAACTGTATAAAAATAAAGAATATGAAAATTTGGCAGCAAGTATTGGCTCAACAAATGAAACCTTTAATCAGTCCTATTCTAATGATTTTGACTCCTCAGAAGCCCCTACATTCCTAGGATGATTTAAGCTTCCTGTGCCTCCCGCAGTCGAGAGGCCTCAAACAATCACATGCGCAGCTGTTAAGAGTCCTGCAGGCAGGCTAGAAAGCCATCAGAGGGGTTTTTGGATTGAAACACTTGTATTATGCCCAGGAGATTTATTATCTAAAAGCTCTAATTTTTCCCAGAAAAAGGTGGGGGGGGGGACAGCCCCCCTTTAATGACAGAAGAGTAGGTGGAAAGCATAACACAGTAAAGCAGGCAGACTCTGGTCTTGGGGAGTGGATGCTCAGGAAATTCCAGGGGGAACCCCTGAAGCCTGATCACGTCCTTGCCTTTTGTCAGGCTTCCTTCCACGTGAGCTTGTCATGGGTGGGATTCCTCGCACTGGCCCCCGGCAAATAGGAATCAGCGCAGTTTCAGGGATTGTATTCTTGGGAAGTCCTGGACCTGCAAATGACTCAGCTAAAATCATGTATCCTCCTAGGGTGTGTCTGTTTGAAAGTCAAACTCTGGTAGAGAGAACAGATTTATTTCGGATTATATGTCATAGAGAAGAACAAATGCATAAAGGAAGTGATATTGGGCAGGGCAAAGGCAACATGTTATATAATACCATAATATAATAACATAACAATACATTCCAATCCAAGCCCATTTTTGGAAATATGAAAAATGTAGGAAATCAAGGCATGGGAACTTACCATGCTTCAATAACCAAAGATATTCACGGTTATTATTTTTCCAACTAGTATTTTCTTTAATAGAGTAGGAAAAACACTATAAATAATTTGAAATAATTCAAATGTATACAACACATTAAAATTGCCAATAAACATACAAATACAACATTATATTTTGATGGTACTCATTAAAAATTTTAAAGTCAAAAGATTTTTTTAATTACAAACATAATACATGCTGGTTACATTCCAGAAATTATGCAAGGTGAAGCAAATGTCTCTTATAATTCTGACACCCTGAGATAATCACTGGTAAAAATTTGAGATTTTTCCTCATTATTTCTACATGTGCACATATTAATTTAACGAAAATTGAATTCTGTTGTTTCTTTTTGCTAAATCTTGTCATTAAATATTTCATTAAATGTCACTTAACTCTGTATCTTGTAAAGTAATTCCATGTTAGTACATTTACTCTAACCTCATTAAACAGCCCTATATTATTCTATTAAATGGATATACCATAATTTACTGAACTAATCCTATTGATAAACATTTAAGTCATTCCAGATATTTTACTATTACAAATAGACTTCATTGTAAAAATCCTTGACCTATGCTGACTCAGGTTTCTGAGTCAGTTTTTCTATAGAAATACACATATGTAATAGATTGACATCATATTAATAGTATATATAAATGTATATCAAGCTTTATTAGTTAGCATATCACTGATTCTTAAAGTAGTATCAAAATGTGAGCTAAATGTAATCTTTATGTAAAATTCCATTTCATACAAGTGTCA
>SJYT01005547.1:333253-351424 GCA_006410635.1 Cephalophus harveyi
TACTTTGGCCACCTCATGTGAAGAGTTGACTCATTGGAAAAGACTCTGATGCTGGGAGGGATTGGGGGCAGGAAGAGAAGGGGACGACCGAGGATGAGATGGCTGGATGGCATCACGGACTCGATGGACGTGAGTCTGAGTGAACTCCGGGAGATGGTGATGGACAGGGAGGCCTGGTGTGCTATGATTCATGGGGTCGCAAAGAGTCGGACACGACTGAGTGACTGAACTGAACTGAACTGAAATGTGTTGTCATCTGGAGGAGATAAAACTTAACAATTAATTTACAAAACAGAAGTCAAATATCCGTAAAAGAATTATTTTAACTAGGGGTCAGAGAAGGAGTAAGAACCAAGTTACATTTGATGGCAGTTTTGCTTGTGGTGTGCTTCAGGTCAGTGCTTGGGTCATCCTGTCCAAGGAATGCAGTCGTTTGGGCTCAGAAGTAGTTGGAAGAATGACAATCTGACTAATATTAGACCAAATAGATCTTATCTCTTTTTAGGAAATTAAACTTGAATTCTAATGTAGACTTAAGACTTCGAGAAGACTTGTAGCCAGGTAGCCAGTTGTCTAGGTTTATTTAAGTAGGTCCTAGCCTTTAATGTGGCTATTGGTCATTCAGTTCAGTTCAGTCGCTCAGTTGTGTCGGACTCTTTGGGACCCTGTGGACTGCAGCACGCCAGGCCTCCCTGTCCACCACCAACTCCCAGAGCTTACTCAAACTCATGTTCATTGAGTCGGTGATGCCATCCAACCATCTCATCCTCTGTCATCCCCTTCTCCTCCTCCCTTCAATCTTTCCTAGCATCAGAGTCTTTTCAAATGAGTTAGTTCTTCACATCAGGTGGCCAAAGTATTGGGAGTTTCAGCTTCAGCATCAGTCCTTCCAATGAATATTCAGGCCTGATTTCCTTTTGGATGGACTGGTTAGATCTCCTTGCAGTCCAAGGGACTCTCAAGAGTCTTCTCCAACACCACAGTTCAAAAGCATCAATTCTTCGGTGTTCAGCCTTCTTTATGGTCCAACTCTCACATCCATACATGACTACTGGAAAAACCATAACTTTGACTAGATGGATCTTTGTTGGCAAAGTAACGTCTCTGCTTTTTAATATGCTGTCTAGGTTAGTCATAACTTTTCTTCCAAGGAGCAAGCATCTTTTAATTTTACGCTGCAGTCACCATCTGCAGTGATTTTGGAGCCCAAGAAAATAAAGACTCTCATTGTTTCCACTGTTTCCCCATCTATTTGCCATGAAATGTGAATGGGGACTGGGTGCCATGATCTTAGTTTTTTGAATGTTGAGCTTTAAGCCAGCTTTTTCACTCTCCTCTTTCACCTCATCAAGAGGCTCTTTAGTTCCTGTTCGAGTTCTGTCGTAAGGGTGGTGTCATCTGCATATCTGAGGTTATTGGTATTTCTCCCAGCAATCTTGATTCCAGCTTGTGGTTCATCCAGTCCATTACACTTGTGATTTTTTCTTCTTGTCAACATATGGTCTTAAGCAATTTCATTTTCTAAGCATATAATGGTGACAAGAAGAGACTCTTTAAAAAGGAAGGTCTAATCACCTGCTGCTAGCTGACTTTGTTTTGAGAATGGCTGATGGCATCCTAAGTCTGACACACTCAGAAAACTCAAGTTCTTAACAATACAAGGACTTGTCTGCAGTCACACAATATTGTCTCCTAGACCCCATTTCCTTGGGTGTCAGAGCCACAGCTACTCTATTTTGACTTCAGTTGAAATTTTTCCTTAATAGCCAAAGCATCTGTCAGCGTCAGGGATGTTAGTGTTTCTCTCGGTATGAGAAGATACAAGACTCAGGGCTCATAAAAATCTCCTCCCCAAAGTGTCTAACTATCTAAAGGCCTGTTTTGCCAGTTTTTTTCAGAGCAGAGAGTGCCTTATTCCTGACCCTGAACTCTTTTCAGGGGGTGTTGAAGGCCAGCAGCTGCAGTGGCCATGATTTCATCTTTGTAGAAGTAGATGGTGAGTGCCAATTTCCAGTTGGCAGAGCCCCTTCAGGGTCATGAAGCTGACCGTGGTTTGGGAGCAGTACATGACCATTTTGTCCCACGGTCCTAGGAATGCCCATTCCCAGGTCTTGTGACAATTTCTTTAACAGGCCATTCGACGTGCTGTTACTGGACTGGACCATAAAACAGTACTCAGAATTCTCTGGATTACTTGTACTTACTTGTCTCTTGTGGTCCAGGAAAATATTCCCTTTTGTTGCTTCTTCCCATATCCAGAGTTATACCATTACAATCAAAGATCTTATATAGAAGTACATATCTGGTCAACTGCTTCAAGTCACCTAGTCATCATCATTTTTGTTGGAGGCCTGTTTACACACTTGGAACTATAAGAGACAAGTCTTATAAAATAGGATATAAGTAATACAGCTAGTAACATTGACAAAGTCATACTGTAGTGGAGAAACAAAAGCACAAACGATTTGGAAACGGAACAAATTAAAACAATGATTAGTGTTAACTCGTTGTAATCTGTAGTAAACCATCAAATCCAAAGGAGAGCCATCTGGAAAAGCTAAATTCTGGCAGAGTCAGATAGAAAAAGATAAATGTTTCATCTTTGTTTACAGAGGCATACTTTATTAACTTGTTGTAGGTCACAGCATAAGAGAAAAAGTTTTTTTGAAAAACAAAGATTTAAGTTGGGGTATTTTCCAAAGTCATAAAGTTATAAAAATGTATTCATCATATTCATATAAATCACATTCATTCTGTCCCATGTAACTGATTCCTATTGATCTGCATGCAGTAATCAGGCCATCAGAGTGTTGTCATTTGTTACCCAGTTCAGTGGCATTGTCTAAGGCCGTCAGAAACTTACATTTGTTTAAAAGATTCTTTTTATGAGTCTTCTTGAAAATCTTCATTTTGTAAAAACTATAAAATCATGACTGTCTATAAAGGACAAAACTTGAAATAATGTGATTAAAGATTTGAGTACAGTACAATTAGCAGAAAACTTGGATGTTTTTGCAACATAAAATATTTTAGGATAATCACTAGAATTATGACTGAACATTTTATCAGGACATATCAGATGTTAGAGACTACATATAAATTCTGAAATATCTATATTAATGACATTTATCCATACACTATGGTTTATAGTTTACCTCAAGTTGTCTGATAGTTTCTGAATTAAAAATACCGAATGTACAGTTGGACATTCCTCTCTGAGATGTCTCAGAGAGGTTTTTTTTGATACATCCATCCCAGAGTCAGGTGGAAGCTAAAAGAGCTTTAGTTAGATTTTGGTATTTGGGAAGTTTGTTAGTAACGTCAAAAAAGTTTTAGAACACAACAGAATCATAGGTCATTGAAACAACACTTATTTAACCAAAGTCACAAGACAAAGAAAACAAACATGGATCACTTAAGGGCACAGGAACTCACACGATCTGTTATCAAAAAGGAGCACTTCTAACACAGAAAGAAACTAATTCTAGTCTTGCAGTAGCTTACAGAACAAAATCTAAATTTAGTTAATCCTGATTATACATAAAGCTTTTCCCGCAGTCTCTCATCAGTTTCTGTATCCAGATCAGCCTCTCATTTCCCATCTAAATAAAACCAAGCAGCTCACAGTCTTCTGTTTCCTCAATAAAATGTAATTCCATTCCTCATGTCATTTTTACTAAAATCATATATTTTACTTTCTTACTGTATACTGAAATGTTTGTTATTTAGTTTGCTTTAATTGCATGTTTAAATTAGGATCCTTAATTATTGAAAACCTTCTGTTCAGTCGCTCAGCCGTGTCCAACTCTTTGCGACCCCATGAATCTCAGCACGCCAGGCCTCCCTGTTCATCACCATCTCCCGGAGTTCACTCAGACTCACGCCCATCGAGTCCGTGATGCCATCCAGCCATCTCATCCTCGGTCGTCCCCTTCTCCTCCTGCCCCCAATCCCTCCCAGCATCAGAGTCTTTTCCAATGAGTCAACTCTTCACATGAGGTGGCCAAAGTACTGGAGTTTCAGCTTTAGCATCATTCCTTCCAAAGAAATCCCAGGGTTGATCTCCTTCAGAATGGACTGGTTGGATCTCCTTGCAGTCCAAGGGACTCTCAAATAATTTCATGGCTGCAGTCACCATCTGCAGTGATTTTGGAGCCCAAAAAAATAAAGTCTGACACTGTTTCCACTGTTTCCCCGTCTATTTCCCATGAAGTGATGGAACCAGATGCCATGATCTTCGTTTTCTAAATATTGAGCTTTAAGCCAACTTTTTCACTCTCCTCTTTTACTTTCATCAAGAGGCTTTTGAGTTCCTCTTCACTTTCTGCCATAAGGGTGGTGTCATCTGCATATCTGAGGTTATTGATATTTCTCCCAGCAATCTTGATTCCAGCTTGTGTTTCTTCCAGTCTAGCGTTTCTCATGATGTACTCTGCATATAAGTTAAATAAGCAGGGTGACAATATACAGCCTTGACGTACTCCTTTTCCTATTTGGAACCAGTCTGCTGTTCCATGTCCAGTTCTAACTGTTGCTTCCTGACCTGCATACAGATTTCTCACCTTAATTTTTAGTAAAAACTAAGAAATAAGCAATTATGAACTGTCTTTTATATTGGCATTTTATGGACAGGTGAGCATGAACACCAGTGATAATTTCCAAAAATATTTGGTTTTTTATAGAGAACATCTCAGGGTGACAGCAAACACTTTTGTTGGCATTTTGAAATATGTTTATAGTTTTTATATTACCTTTACTATTTCTAAATACATTTTTGTTAATATTTTAAAATACCTTTATAAAGCTATGACAAACCTAGTAGTAGCAGTTAAGTTGCTAAGTGGTGTCTGACTCTTGCGACCCCATGGACTATAGCCCGCCAGGCTCCTCTGTCCATGGAATTCTCCAGACAAGAATACTGGAGTGGGTTGCCATTTCCTTCTCCAGGGGATCTTCCAGACCCAGGAATTGAACCCAGGTCTCCTGCATTGCAGGCAGATTCTTTACCAACTGAGCTATGAGAGAAGCCCTATGACAAACCTAGACAGCGTATTAAAAAGCAGAGGCATCACTTTGCTGAGAAAGGTCCATAGTCAAATCTATGGTTTTTCCAGTGGTCATGTATGGATGTGAGAGTTGAACCATAAAGAACTCTGAGTGCTGAAGAATTGATGCTTTTGAACTGTGATGTTGGAGTAGACTCTTGAGAGTCCCTTGGACTGCAAGGAGATGAAACCAAGAAGGAAAGGAAATCAGGCCTGAATATTCATTGGAAGGACTGATGCTGAAGCTGAAGCTCCAATACTTTGGCCACCTGATGGGAAGAGCCAACTCATTAGAAAAGGTGCTGGGAAAGATTGAAGGCAGGAGAAGGGGACGACAGAGGATGAGATGGTTGGATGGCATCACCGACCCAATGGACATGAGTTTGAGCAGGCTCCGGGAGTTGTTGAAGGCCAGGGAGGCCTGGGTGCTGCAGTCCACCGGGTCGGAAAGAGTCAGATACGACTGAACAGCAATGATAAATACCTTTAGTTTTTTTATTTAGTAATTGATGTCTGTGTTTTTTAGCTATTTAATAAACTTTTCTCATTTAATTTAAATCAATACAACTTTATAACTTTAAGTTACCAAATGCCTGGAAAGATTGTTACCGAGTCCAAGCTCGTTCTGCTTGCTGCAGGTCAGGTCAATGAATCGAGAGATGAGGTATTGAGAGACTTTAATTTGGGAGCTGGCTGACTGAGAAGATGGCAGGCTGGTGCCTCAAAATAACCATCTTATTGGAGTCTAGATGCCAAGTTCTTTTATAGACCAGAGAGAAAGAAGCAATAAGGAACTAAAGTCAAATGGCAGAATAGAGAGGGGAAAGGGAAAGGGTCTTCAGTCTTGTGAAACATCCCCAAGGGAATGGCCAGCCTTCAGAAGGGGGATGTTAATCTCTTCTGTTAACAGGTGGGCAGGGACAAACTCTCCAAGAGCTGAACAAAGACACTTTAGTTTACAGTCAAGCAGAGGGGCGGGGTCCTCTGGGCAAGCCATTGAGTATATGATTATAGAAATAAAAGCAACAAAAAAGCAAGTCAAGGAAACAGTTTCCAAAATGGAGTCAGAATTGGCTTTCTCCCTGCAACCAGATCATTTTAAGTAGACATTTAAAATATTTATTTTAAAGAGTTTATTCCAAAGCTCTTATCTCATTTACATTTAAAGTTTTATTATATGAAGTTATTTTCCATGTAACAAATAAAATATTTATTAAACCTAGGTACAATAAAATATTATACTTAATTTTGTGACTCTGCTGCTGCTGCTGCTGAGTCGCTTCAGTCGTGTCCGACTCTGTGTGACCCCATAGACGGCGGCCCACCAGGCTCCCCCGTCCCTGGGATTCTCCAGGCAAGAATACTGGAGTGGGTTGCCATTTCCTTCTTCAATGCATGAAAATGAAAAGTGAAAGTGAAGGCGCTCAGTCGTGTCTGACTCTTAGCGACCCATGGACTGCAGCCTACCAGGCTCCTCCGTCCATGGGATTTTCCAGGCAAGAGGACTGGAGTGGGGTGCCATTGTGACTCTTAACCACATGTCAATTAGATCTGTAAACTTTAATACCAGATATAAACTTTATATGGAATATTTTCCAGTTCCTATGAATCTGAAATCAGTCATTTATGCCAGTTTCTTTATATTTAATTTGTAAGTGATCACTTCTAAATTTAATAGAGTTTTTTATACATTTAATTTTGATACTCCTTTCCAAAGGTAGAGATATCTCATATGTATAATGTATACACAAGCAGGGAAAACAAGAGCTCTCAGGGCTTTACTTTAAAAACAAAGAGTTATGAACCAGGTATTACATTATAAGTTTGCTACTTTACAAAGAATGGTTGAAATGCATTAAAACTGCTTGTTCAGATGACTGAGGCTTATTATTTTTTTAAAGGTTTTGTAGTGACCCAAGGGGGAAAGAGCAGATGAAACCAAGGAGGGTCTTGGAAGCAGGAGCGGAAAGACCAGACCTGTGGTGTCCCTGCCGCCCCCATGCTGTAACTGGTAATGGATCTCAGGTCCTCCTGACCAGTGTATCCTGTCTCCCCTCCTACCCCACAGGGAGAAGGCATTTGCCTTACTCTTCCCCACCCAGTATACTTGCCTCATCGGAAATTCTTTTGCAACCCGCACCTGGACCATGACAGGTTTGGCTGAGGGAGCAGTTCCAGCGGTTTGAATTTTATACTTGTCACTTTTTTTTTCCCTTGGTTTTAGGTCTTGTCTGATTGAGTTAATCAGGCTCAGTCTCAGGTGCTTGTGGCCTGTATTTATATTTTGGTTTTCAAGATTTCTAAGAGAAAGTTGTTTGTAGTTCCCCAAAGAACTGGTCTGTCACCTGAAAGATTTTATCAGCGACAAGATTTCTAATTAGACTGAAATTTATTTTATGAGTTTTGTGTTTTATGATTTTAGAGTTTATCATATCTTCAAAGGTTTGTATGAGGCGTTTAGCAAAGACCTTTTCTCTGAGTTACAGATTAAGTGCAAAGCGATGTCATTATTTTTATTTTCATGAGCCCTTGAATGCTAGTTTCCAGTTGCTTCCAGGTAGTTCCACCGTATGGTGGAGACTCGCCCAAACAGGACTTCCAAGTCCCACTCCACCTGGACCATGGCCCCAAAGCAGTCCTTTTCATCAGGATCTCCTTTTTCAAGAAGACCTCTAAACTGAACCGTAGTCCCCTTAGGTGGTGGTCAGAGAGGTCGAGGTGCAGCTCCGGGAGACTCACCGCAGGTGCTGGGGTTGTCTTGACTTCCTTAACCCGGTAATTGGCTCCATTGTCTTTTGTGTTATTGTCCTAAGGCCTGCTTTCTGTAATGCAAAAAGGACAAACTAGAAGAGGTGGTCTGTGCAGAGTGCTGAAAGGTGAGCACCAGATATGGGATGTCATCAGCATAGAGGCAAAGTCTCATAGGTGGGTATGCAGAGTTAGGGGGCAAAAAAGCAAACTTAGTTACAGTCTACAGGTTAGGAACAAAGCTAAAGCCGGGAGCCATCAGGCCTGCTCTCTTCTCTCCATCTGCTTTGTTCTCGAGAAAGAAAAGCAAAACCTGTTCCTCTTTGCCTTTTCTCTGTGACAGGTGAGTGGAACGAGGCCTTGAGAGATGAGACCTGGATGAGGTGGGATATGTGTGTTTCAGAGAAGGGTCCCGTTTCAGGTTGGATTGCCCCCTCCCCAAATAGACATGGTGGGTCCTAACCCCACCCCCTCAGAATGTGACCTTATTTCAAAATAGGGTCTTTATAGTGGTCATCAAGTTAAAATGAAGTCTGGGGGTGGGTCCTAATGGGCTATGACAGGTGCCCTTATGGAAAGGGGGGTCTGGGAACAGTGCAGGAGGAGGGGAGACGCGGGGACACGCTGGTGGGGACCAGGGGGCCGCTGCCACCCCTAGAGGGAAGCCAGGAGCAGACCTGCCCGAGCCTTCCCAGGGGGCTTAGTCTCCAGATCTGTGAGAAAACAAGCCCCTGTTGCTCTAGGCCGCCCGAGATGTGGTGCTGGGTTACAGAGGTTCCAGGACGCTGACGTGACCCCAAAGCGAGAGGGACCAAGTCGTGAGTCAGGCAGGCGAGCGCGTGCTGGTGTCCCAGTGGGCACCTGTCAGTGGAGCGGACACAGTTTCTCTGTGCTGCTTCCACATCCTACACAACTATATGCACACATTCTGAGTAGAGTCACAGCTGCAGACAGAGGGCAGTCACGGGCACACAGTGGCTGCGCCCTTTCCCCAGCTCCAGCGGTTGCAGCAGACTCCCAGGGGCTGGGGGCTTAATCCCCCGATGTTTATTTCTCACACTCTGCAGACTGGACGTCCAGCTCCCACGTCTGCTGCGGACAGGCGGTTCCCCCCCAGCTCCATCGGTGGCATCTTTTCCCCGTGTCCTCACCTGGCATCAGAGCCCGGATGCCATCCAGAGGTTCCACCCTCGTGATCTCCCCTCAAGGCCCTCCCAGCACCTACCCTCACCCAGGGTTAGGGTCCGCGTGTGAGCTGGGCACGCGCCCGCCCTCTGAAGCAGGCTGTTTATGGGACGAACCGGCTGAGGTGTGTCGTCTTCTCTGTTGATACAGCCAGAGTGTGGGTTGGAAAGGAATTTCTAGACAGAGCATTTCAGAAGGGAGTGAGTTTATTAAGAGCAAAGGACAGATGAAGTGGACTCTGCGAGTGCAGTGGGCCGACCTCCTGACAGACCAGGCGGAGCTGACAGTTTTCTTAGCTTAGTAGCTGGTTTTATAGCCTTAAGACAAAATAAGGCTGGAAGGTTGGCCTTAGGCTGGGGCACCGTAGGATGTTTTCTAGAGTGGGCGTCTTTGCATAATTGGGAGTCAGGAAGTTTGTTAGCAATGATTAGTGGGCTTTTGACAACAGTCACAAAGGGCCTCCGTCAGCTTGGGAGGTGACCTTGGCTCTGGGTTCTGTTTCTGTGGCCTGGTGCCAGGCACACCTGTGGCCTTGGAGCAGGACTCCACATCCTCCTGGACCAGGAGCTCCTGGGACAGAGCAGAGATGCTGCATCGTCACTGCTCGTCCCACCCCAGAGATGGCCTTGCTGCACACAGAGGACAGTGAGTGAGGCTCTGCGACGTGGGTTCCAGGGCTGCTGGGCTCACACGGAAACCCCGTGCCCCGAGCCTGCCTGCACATCCTGCACGGGCCCCGAGATGCTTCAGCCTCATTCTTGACAAGATAACAGACAAGACTGTGCAGACTTCTGTACCAAGGTCACAGTTTAAACCGTGCCTCCCATGGCTAAGCTCAGACTGGCCTGAACAGAAGTCTCTCTGGGATTCTTCCAGGCAGCCCCTGCCCTCCCTGACCCGTCAGGTCCCTGGAGGCTCCCCGAGTCCTCATGTCGCCACACTTTCCCAGCTGCACCCCAATTCCAGCCCAGCCTCGGGTACCCCCGAGTCCGCCCCTGCTTCCTGCTGGTGCCCTTGGTAAGTTAGCATCTGTTGCCACAGTGGTTCTTTGGAAGCTAAGTGGAAGCCTGTGTTTGAGATGATAGTGTTGGTGTCCGAGCAGCACCCGCCCAGCGATGACCCCTTTTCTCAGCGGCTCATGGGCTCTAATTCCCAACAAGAATGTCGAGGTGGCTTGACTTGAATTTACCAGTCGTGTTTCAGCAGGAGACACAAGGACAGAAGCTCTGCAGACCTTATTTGTTCCTCTTTTCAATTAATTTTTAATTATGCACTTCAGGTAAGAACTTAATCACTTCAACAGTAACATTCAGCCTTGGCTCTTAACATAGTACAAACAAGATTGGTTACCCAAACATCTGTGAAGGAGAATAAGAGTGAGAATAGCCACACTTCCCAACACGGACTGGCCGCTACTGGTCTGAGGGCCTCGGTCACCTAGGAGATGACCTTGACCATCCCACGGGGCCCTGTGACGGAAGCAGACGTCACCAGGTGACGTCAGTGCTTCAGGCCCTGGACACAGGACCGCCGGGGGCAGCTCAGGAGCCAACTCTTTACCAGCCATCCGGGGAGGACTTCAGTGACTCCGACCCAGATGAGCCACCCTGGTGCAGCCACCTGCAGGTCTGGGTAGAAGGGAAAATTACTAGCTGCGTTTTAAAGAAACAGAGACTAAACCCCGCCCCATGCCTTAAATTCAGCAGAAAGTTCAAAGCGTTCTTGCTCTCATTGGCTTTGTTTCGCTCTTGGGTCTTTTTGTTGTTAGTTTTTCACAGGGTTGAAAGAACTGACCTTCCACCTGAAAATGTAGGTGTGAACTCTGGCAAACTGCCTCAGATGTGCCCTGGGTTTGTTCTATGCAGGTCAGACAGACAGCTCGGGAGGTGCTGTGGTGGCGGAGGACAGCTGTGTTCGCACAGCCCACGGACGGGGGGGTGGGCCCCCCACGGGGTCACGCGGGGAGACAGAAGGAATGGGGACCTTTATGGTGGTCCTCCTGGGAAAGGCAGGGCAGGCAGGGGGTTGCTGAGTCTGAACCGCTTCGCTGGATCTGGCTCTGGGCAGGGGCCCCCACCGTCTGACACGTCTGTCCTGGCTGATGAGGGCACCTGTCTGGGAAGCTAGTGTCATGGGCGAGCCAGATGGAGCGGGTAGGGGAGCTGTGTAGTTTATAAGTGGTCTTCTCGTCAGTCTGGGAGGGGCAGTCCTTCCTGGTCAGACACGCCCCAAGGTATCAAAGTGTTATAAATACAGAAAATAAAAAACATCCTTAACACACAAACATAGCTTTAAGCCAAGACTTATTTTCTCAACCGAGAATACATTCTGTTGGGCTCAGAGGTTAAAGCATCTGCCTGGAATGCTGGAGACCCGGGTTCGATCCCTGGGTCAGGAAGATCCCCTGGAGAAGGAAATGGCAACCCACTCCAGTACTCTTGCCTGGAGAATCCCATGGAGGAGCCTGGTAGGCTACAGTCCATGGGGTCGCAAAGAGTCGGACACGACTGAGCGACTTCACTTTCACTTTATCGCAATATCTCTTCCTTCGGAATGGACCATGGTTAACTGAAATGGCCGTGGTTACTTGTTCACTTGGAGCACATACTAAAAAAGATGCTTGGACTTCCCTGGTGGTCCAGTGGCTCAGAGTCCACCTGCTAATGCAGGGGACATGGCTGCGATCCCTGGCCCAGGAAGATTTCACACGCCACAGAGCAGCTAAGCCCATGCGTCACAACTACTGAAGCCTGAGCAGGTAGAGCCCGTGCTTAGACTGGCCTGAACAGAAGTCTCTCTGGGATTCTTCCAGGCAGCCCCTGCCCTCCCTGACCCGTCAGGTCCCTGGAGGCTCCCCGAGTCCTCATGTCGCCACACTTTCCCAGCTGCACCCCAATTCCAGCCCAGCCTCGGGTACCCCCGAGTCCGCCCCTGCTTCCTGCTGGTGCCCTTGGTAAGTTAGCATCTGTTGCCACAGTGGTTCTTTGGAAGCTAAGTGGAAGCCTGTGTTTGAGATGATAGTGTTGGTGTCCGAGCAGCACCCGCCCAGCGATGACCCCTTTTCTCAGCGGCTCATGGGCTCTAATTCCCAACAAGAATGTCGAGGTGGCTTGACTTGAATTTACCAGTCGTGTTTCAGCAGGAGACACAAGGACAGAAGCTCTGCAGACCTTATTTGTTCCTCTTTTCAATTAATTTTTAATTATGCACTTCAGGTAAGAACTTAATCACTTCAACAGTAACATTCAGCCTTGGCTCTTAACATAGTACAAACAAGATTGGTTACCCAAACATCTGTGAAGGAGAATAAGAGTGAGAATAGCCACACTTCCCAACACGGACTGGCCGCTACTGGTCTGAGGGCCTCGGTCACCTAGGAGATGACCTTGACCATCCCACGGGGCCCTGTGACGGAAGCAGACGTCACCAGGTGACGTCAGTGCTTCAGGCCCTGGACACAGGACCGCCGGGGGCAGCTCAGGAGCCAACTCTTTACCAGCCATCCGGGGAGGACTTCAGTGACTCCGACCCAGATGAGCCACCCTGGTGCAGCCACCTGCAGGTCTGGGTAGAAGGGAAAATTACTAGCTGCGTTTTAAAGAAACAGAGACTAAACCCCGCCCCATGCCTTAAATTCAGCAGAAAGTTCAAAGCGTTCTTGCTCTCATTGGCTTTGTTTCGCTCTTGGGTCTTTTTGTTGTTAGTTTTTCACAGGGTTGAAAGAACTGACCTTCCACCTGAAAATGTAGGTGTGAACTCTGGCAAACTGCCTCAGATGTGCCCTGGGTTTGTTCTATGCAGGTCAGACAGACAGCTCGGGAGGTGCTGTGGTGGCGGAGGACAGCTGTGTTCGCACAGCCCACGGACGGGGGGGTGGGCCCCCCACGGGGTCACGCGGGGAGACAGAAGGAATGGGGACCTTTATGGTGGTCCTCCTGGGAAAGGCAGGGCAGGCAGGGGGTTGCTGAGTCTGAACCGCTTCGCTGGATCTGGCTCTGGGCAGGGGCCCCCACCGTCTGACACGTCTGTCCTGGCTGATGAGGGCACCTGTCTGGGAAGCTAGTGTCATGGGCGAGCCAGATGGAGCGGGTGGGGGAGCTGTGTAGTTTATAAGTGGTCTTCTCGTCAGTCTGGGAGGGGCAGTCCTTCCTGGTCAGACACCCCCCAAGGTATCAAAGTGTTATAAATACAGAAAATAAAAAACATCCTTAACACACAAACATAGCTTTAAGCCAAGACTTATTTTCTCAACCGAGAATACATTCTGTTGGGCTCAGAGGTTAAAGCATCTGCCTGGAATGCTGGAGACCCGGGTTCGATCCCTGGGTCAGGAAGATCCCCTGGAGAAGGAAATGGCAACCCACTCCAGTACTCTTGCCTGGAGAATCCCATGGAGGAGCCTGGTAGGCTACAGTCCATGGGGTCGCAAAGAGTCGGACACGACTGAGCGACTTCACTTTCACTTTATCGCAATATCTCTTCCTTCGGAATGGACCATGGTTAACTGAAATGGCCGTGGTTACTTGTTCACTTGGAGCACATACTAAAAAAGATGCTTGGACTTCCCTGGTGGTCCAGTGGCTCAGAGTCCACCTGCTAATGCAGGGGACATGGCTGCGATCCCTGGCCCAGGAAGATTTCACACGCCACAGAGCAGCTAAGCCCATGCGTCACAACTACTGAAGCCTGAGCAGGTAGAGCCCGTGCTCTGCAAGAGCGAAGCCACTGCAGTGAGCAGCCTGCACGCTGCAGCTGGAGATAGCCCACACGGCAGTGAAGACGCAGCACAGCCATAAGGAAATAAATAAGTTTAAAAATGCTTATGAAACAAACTTGATAAAAAGCATCATCTGTATGGGTGTTCTTGCTTTCTGTGATACAGTGACTGCCCTAAGCTTAGGCCCTGTCTCTTCTCTTGATGCTTGTAAGCACAAGTTCAGACCATCCTGTTATTTTCTTCAGTGAAAGTGAAAATCACTCAGTCGTGTCCAACTCTTTGCAATCCCATGAACTATTCCTTGGAATTCTCCAGGACAGAACACTGGAGTGAGTAGCCTTTCCCTTCTCCAGGGGATCTTCCCGACCCAGGAATTAAACTGGGGTCTCCTACATTGCAGGCGGATTCTTTACCAGCTGAGCTATCAGGAAAGCCCCTTTTTCTTAAGTGAATTGTGTGTACTAACAGGAAGGTTGCTCCCAGGTGCTTGGAGGTTGGGAGCTCGTTGATTTTCATGGTTAATATTTATTGGTAGAAAAGAACAGAAGACCAGTTGGCAGTGTCCAGACATAAAGCTGCCCTATCTGCAGATTTTAGGGGGTTTTTAGTTTATTTTATTCTTTTTAAAAATTTTTTGTTTATTTTTGGCTGTCTCTCTGTCACTGTGTGGGCTTTTCTCTGGCTGTGGGGAGTGGGGGCTGCTCTCCAGTAGCGCCGGGCGGGCTTCTCGTTGCTGTGGCTTCTCTGGTTGCGGGGCACGGGCTCCAGGGCACGCGGGCCCAGGGCTTGGGCGCATGGGCTTTGTTGCTCCGTGGCATGTGGGATCTTCCTGGATCAGGGATAGAACCCGTGTCCCCAAGTTGGCAGGCGGATTCTCATCCACTGAGCTACGAGGGAAGCCCTGTCTGCAGTCTTGTTTGGGAAACGTGACTCTGAGGTCAGTGCGGGTCATTTCACCCCAACCGGTGAGTCCTCCCTGGTGAAGGCAGAAGCAGCCCCTCTCGGACCATCTGGAGGCTTCGTCCTCCATCCTGCTGCTTGTCTTTATCCTGGAACGACTCACACTAAACAGGTTTGCTGTCTGGGCTCCAGTTTGGCTGTGGGGCCAGGCCACCCCGCCCCCGCTGGGCATGACCATGACCCTGAGTGGCGCTTGGGCGTCCCCTGGCCCTGGTGCTGGGTGACTTTCGTCCAGAGTGACTCAGACCTTGCCTGTGACACTCCCCATGCATACCAAATACTTATGGAGACCACAGTCACTCTGCCCTGGTCTCACTGAGCAGAGGACTTTGTCAGAGGATGGCGGTGGTCGGGCCATCCGGGGCCCTCAGGCCCTGGTGAGCGGGACAGCTCTTCGGTGGCACCTCTGGCTCGGTGACTGTAAAAAGAGAGAAAGGCCTGTGAGCAGGGAGCCTGTCTCCTCATTGTGGCTGTGGTTTCTGCTCAGCTGACCCCAGTCTCACATCCTTGTCTCTGCGTCCAACACTGCAGTTCCCAGGGAAAAACACTGAAAACTCTCGGGTAGGTTTTTTCTGTTTGGTGATTTTGCACGTCCTGTCTCAGTGGGTTACTTTTGGGATTTGCCTGCTTACAATATTCTACCTGACATTGGGAACACTCAATCATGTTTTCTTTCTGTGCCTGTGTATTTGACCTGTGTATCACCTTGTGCTCTGTTTGGTGGAGGATGGAGGGCAAATTTTGAGTCTGTAAATTTGTCTGTAAAATAATAACTGAGGTGAGAGATCAAGGTCATTAATCTCTCTGTGGTATGAATCGAGCATTTCTCACAGGTGATCCTCCAGGTCACCTGATTTCCATCTGGTACCAGCCCGAGAGGTGGAACTGGACCAACTGGTTGGGGGCCGTCTCGCAGTGTTTTTGTTTGTAACTAGGGCATCTCCACCCCCTGCCCCTGTGCTTCATCTTCTGGCGAGTACAGCGTCCAGGGAACCCTCCCACGCCGTGACAACCAAGACTGTCCAGACTTGGCCCTGAAGCGGGGTGTTCCAGCTGAGGGTGTACTTCAGTTGGCCCCGGAAGCAGCCTGACTCTGCAGCGCCAGAACCAGCAGTTTTCTTGAGGTGGTTTTGTTGTTACAGTGGTGTGTTTGGCCAGGGGAGACTTAAGGATTGTTTGTAAGCCAAGATAATGACAGCCATTAGCTTCCAGCTTGTCATTTGCACCAGAGGCAAACCGGCTTAGCTGACGCTCAAGGAGCAGAAGCCTGGATGCCCAAAGAGACTTTTTTTTTAATGTTTATTTTTATTTTACTTATTTGGCTGTGTCGGGTTTTAGCTGCAGCACGCAAACTCGTAGTTGCAGCATGTGGGGTCTAGTTCCCCGACCAGGGATGGATGGAACCCTGGCCCCTATGTTGGGAGCACTGCGTCTTAGCCATGGGACCACCAGGGAAGTTCCTGGAAAAGACTTTAGACCAATCTCATCTTCTCCTGTCTGTGGCTCAGAGGTTAATCAAGCCTTCCGAGGTCCCAGAGCAGTAGGAGTAAAACTGGCGAGAAAGAGTTGAGATCCCAGCCTGAGCCTTTAGCATGTTTTCAGACTCTTGGATCCAAGCCATAGGCACCGTGGTTGATGGTTCAAAAATATGCTTTGCAGAGAAAGAAATGGACATAATGAATACTCATAGGAGCAGGAATGACTGCTGCTGCTGCTGCTGAGTCGCTTCAGTCGTGTCCGACTCTGTGCCACCCCATAGATGGCAGCCCACCAGGCTCCCCATCCCTGGGATTCTCTAGGCAAGAATACTGGAGTGGGTTGCCATTTCCTTCTCTAATGCATGAAACTGAAAAGTCAAAGTGAAGTCGCTCAGTCGTGTCTGACTCTTCGCGACCCCATGGACTGCAGCCTACCAGGCTTCTCCATCCATGGGATTTTCCAGGCAAGAGTACTGGAGTGGGGTGCCATTGCCTTCTCCAAGGAATGACTCTGCTGCTGCTACTGCTGCTAAGTCACTTCAGTCGTGTCCAACTCTGTGTGACCCCACAGATGGCAGCCCATTGGGCTCCGCCATCCCTGGGATTCTCCAGGCAAGAACACTGGAGTGGGTTGCCATTTCCTTCTCCAATGCATGAAAGTGAAAAGTGAAAGTGAAGTCGCTCAGTCGTGTCTGACTCAGCGACCCCATGGACTGCAGCCTACCAGGCTCCTCTGTCCATGGGATTTTCCAGGCAAGAGTACTGGAGTGGGGTGCCATTGCCTTCTCCAAGGAATGACTCTAGGAAGGTACATTTTTCTGTGATAAATGTCTTTTGTTTCCAGGAAGTTTTGATTTGCCACAGTTGTTAAGGAGCTAGTATTCATGAGACTGAAACCAAGTGGGTGCTGTTTCAGGGCTTCAAAGAGCTCCCGTACTCAGTCCTTTATGTTTCAGAGCAGAAAGAACGGGGTAAGAGGCAAGGTGGGAGGTAAGAGGTGCTTTATTAGAATAGGAGATGCCCTGAGAACGCACTGGCTACAGTTTTACAATCAGAGGAAAAGTGGGGAGGGGAGGAGACCTTCTTTGTCTTTCTTGAGTAGAGGTCATGCTTCCATCATCAGCTCCTCCTCTGGGTTGAGCAAGGGAGTCTTCTTGACTCTACATAGTTAAGCAAGGTCCACAAATTATTGCTTTTGTGTGTGCAGAGAGCACATCCTGGGGATCCCTAACTTACTGAGCTCACAGGCAGGATGTGGGTCTCAGGTCACTGCTGTTTTGTTGTTGGGGGCATGTCTCGTGTGTCTCTCACATGGTTCTGTTGCTCAGCAAGCCTCTCTTGAGAGATCATGAGCCTACAGGGGTTTCCCGTATTGTTCTACTCACAGCCTCCGAGTGTGATGAATTATTTAATTGCCCACTTTGACACTTCACTCTGACCCTGTCAAGACTAATTGCTGAAACACAGTGAGCAGCTCCAGTTCAAGGCACCACGAGACTCGTGTGGGGACCTGGAGGCCTGCGTGGTGGGGGCAGTGGGGAGGAGACTGGGCTCACCTTCAAATACAACAGAGACAAGTGGGGTCACAGCCAAGGAGCAGGGTGGCTATGGGGGCTGGGGGACCGGATGTTCCCGGGAGGAAGCATCAAGGTCAGGGCATTCTCACTGGACACTTAACAGGGAGGCCCAGGTGATAACATGGGGAGGTGGGGCTGAGGAATCTGATCAGAAATCCAGCGTGGGGAATTTTTGCTAAAGCTGAACTAAAGGTGCAAGGACAGACCCGAGGGCGGGCCTTGAGGACAGAGGGCAGCCTGGCTTGAGCTGGAGGGGCCCCCAGTCGCCAGCATAGCCAGAACCTAGAGTCTGTGCTTGTTTCTGACCACAGGTCCAGTGCTTGCAGCTGTTGATTGGCAGCAGGGTGTGGGGGTGCCACTCTCTAGTGTGACATTCCAGGGTAACTCCACTCGGAGAGCGACTCCCGGGTTTAAAACTGTGGAGATCCCTCCCTCCCTTCCTTGGTTCTTAGGAAGCTGTC
>SJYT01005547.1:359970-434425 GCA_006410635.1 Cephalophus harveyi
CGCCCTGTGCTGTTCCCCCAGTGGCTACACATTCTGTGTTCCCACCAGCAGCGCAGAGTTCGAGGTTCTGCACGTCCTCACCAGTGTACGTTTCCTTTGTTTCTTGGGTGTTAGCTCACTGGCTTCGGTCTTGCTTTTCCCTGATGACTGGTGACAGGGAGCATGTTTTCATTTCACCTGTTGGCTCTTTATGTGTCATCTTTGGAAAACCGTTCAAGTCCTTGGCCCACGTTTCAATCACTGTCTTTGTTATTTTTTACTGTTGAGTGTAGTCCTGTTTTAAAAAACAATTTTATGTATTTATCTATTTATTTTTGGCTGTGCTGGGTCTTCGTTGCTGCTCGGACTTTCCTCTCGTTGCAGAGAACAGGGTCTTCCCTCCAGTTGCGGTGGCAGGCTTCTCTTTTTTTGGCTCGTGGGCCCTGGGGCTCATGGGCTCAGTAGTAGCTGTCACTCCTGGGCTCCAGAGTGTAGTCGGCTCCGTAGCTGGTGCTCAAGGGCATGATTGCTGTGCAGCACCTGGAGTCTTCCTGGATCAGGGGTCAAGCCTGTGTCTCCTGCAGTGGCAGGCGGCATTCTTTACCACAGAGCCACCGGGAATCGCTGGAGTTCATATGTTCAAGATTAATCTCTTATTAGACATACGGTTGGCAAATATTTTCTCGCACTTTGTAGGTTGCCTTTTCACTCTGTTGTTTCTTCTGCTTTGAAGAAACTTTTTAGTTTGTTGTCCCAGTTGTTTATGTTTCCGCTGTCTCTGTTTTTGGTGCAGTGTTCGTCAGAAGATGTGGTGTCTCCAGCGTTGTTATTTTCTTTCAAGATTGATTTGGGTATTTGGGGTCTTCTGTGGTTTCGTGTGAACTTTAGATTTTTTTTGTTGTTAAAGATGCCATTGGAGTTTTGGCAAGGGGTTACACTGTACACCTCCCATGTGGCTCAGATGGTAAAGAATCTGCCTGCCGTGAGGGAGATCTGAGTTCAATCCCTGGGTCGGAAAGATCTCTTGAAGAAGGAAATGGCAACCCACTCCAGTATTCTTGCCTGGAGAATCCCATGGACAGAGGAGCCTGGTGGGCTACAGTCCAGGGGGTCGCAAAGAGTCGGACTCGACTGAGGAACTGACACGCTTTACACTGCACCTGTGGATGACTGGAGACCTCCCTGGTGACTTTTCCAGTTCAGTCATTGTGTTCTTCAGCTCCTTGGTTTCCGTTGGGACTTTTTTACATTTCATCTGTTCACTAATGTTCCATTTTTATAAACCGTGTGTTTCTCTTGGCCACACGGGGTCTTTGCTGCAGCACGCAGGTGCTCTCTGTTTGACGTGTTGGGCTTCTCATCGCCATGGCTTCTCCTGTTGAGACCATGGGCTCCAGGGCACTCAGGCTCAGGAGCTGTGGCACGTGAGCTTCGCTGCTCTGTGGCGTGTGGGGTCCCGGGCCCGGGATCAAGCCCTGTCCCTGCATTGGCAGGCGGATTCCTAGCCCCTGGGCCACAGGGGAAGCCCAGGGTCCCACTCTGTCCATGTGTCCTCCTGCCCCCAGGGAGCATCCTGTGCCAGTCCCAGGGACTCCCCTCAGCAGGGCTGGGGATGGGTCCTCCCCCTCTGTGTGGAGCAAAAGGCTGTGCCTCATCTCCAGGCCTCTGTTGGAGTCTGTGTGTCAGACGGAGCTGACCTCTGCCCAGCTCACAACCAATCGGCCCAGCTAGGGCCCTGGGGCTTCTTGTCAGCATCCTCCTGGGGAAGGGCGGAGGCTGTGGCTTTTGTCTGCTCACCTGTTGGGAGCTCCGCCAACAAGTTGGGGTGCTGGATGCCCAGCCCCTTCCTCTTCGGCGTGAAGCAGGGAGCTGGGGTCTCCTCCTGACCCCAGGGTGCTGTGGGACATGGACTGTCCTGTCGCTCCAGGGGGCCTATCCTGGCGGCAGGGCCCTTTCCGTGGGTCCCTGATTCCTCATGATGGAGATTGCCTGTGGCCTGCAGCTCACACAGGCCTCCCCCAGCGCCCCTCACATGTCAGGCACTGGGGAGGGGGTCTTTGGTAGTTTCTCCTGAGGTGGAGCGGCCCCCCTCCTCAGGAAGCAGACAGACCCCAGCTGTGGGGGGATCCCAGGGGGAGAGGCACTTTGTTTGGGGTCTTTTTCCTCTGAAGTGTTTGGATGCCATTCACTTAGGATGGAAATGAAAAAGGGGGGTCCGGGGATGGGACCTCCTTCTTGCAGCCTTGCTGTGTTCACCACGTGGCCAGCGGCCCCACAGCAAAGCTGTCCCCTCAGCTAGGACAGCTCAGAGCCAGCATGTCCAGACCGCGTGTCCAGGTAGACTAGTTCTTCTAGTTCGGGTCCTGTTGAGCCTTGGGAGTAAATGCCTCTCTGATGCTGAAACCCCTTTAAGCCTTTCGCAAAGCTGCCGAGTTCTTGCTTGGTAGGGCTTCGGGGTCCAGGCACTCTCGCAGTGGACTCTGGTTTGATGAGATGCGGGCGGGTGTCGGGACCAGACGTGTCATCACCAGTGTGATGTAGTTTACACCCCAGATGGGCTCACGCTTCTGTTTCCTCCTTCAGTTTGGTTCTGAAATGCTGTTTAGAAATAATAACAAATGAATTACACACTCACACATCTAAGCTGGTTCATCCACAGAGACACTAATCCAGGTGTAGATGAATTGATATTTAAAAAAAAAAAAGTGAATTTATGTATAAATATATGCCAGGCACACTACCTGCTGGGACCCAAGCTAGACAAAGGAACCTTGCATGGTTAAGTCTCAGATTGTTACTGACCCAGCTTTTCTCAGAGCATTTGGTGATGATGAATGCAAAAATTTTAGTGCCCGAGTAACAGCAAAAATGCTCAGTTCTCAAGCTTGGAGTTTTCTGAACTTAATGCAATTATTGTAGGAGTAACAGTTCATGCTTCTGGTGTGGATGTTAGTGATTTAAGATGACTGCTTTCAGCACGTGGGGAAACCGTGGAAAAGAATACATTTAGTGAACTTTGGAGGAGACAGCTCAGTGGATGGAAGATGGCTTGCTGGCCGCTTGGGTGGAGAGGATGAGCAGTGGCCCCCCATCCCCCAAGCATTCACAACTCACTCTGCACTTTGTGTGTGCACCCCAAGGCATGCTTAGCTCACGTCCCCACTCTACAGTTTGTACATTTAACGTCCTTGGGCCAAGGCAAAGGCTAAATCTTTCTCATGTAAGGAATCTATCATTGAAAGCCTCAAACCTTACATGTTTTGGTGTTTGAGAAGCACTCTTTTCTGTCTGATCGTACAGTTTAAGGAATTTTACTTGTATGAGTCACGATTCTGACTGACATAAAGTGGAGAATGCCTGCCCCACACACTGGGTATAAAACTGTTTCTATAGAACTGTGTTGTTTCCCTAGTATTCTGTGGTTTTCTTTTTCTTTGAAATATTGACATTTAATCCATTTGAAAAAAAAGTATTTTTAAGTAAGGTGGGAAGTGAGATCGCACTGGATTTCCCAGGAAGCGAGCAAGCATCCTGATGTAATTACAGCATCCATCCTTTCCCTGGGGAGTCAAAATGCTGCCCAGTATAAGCTCTCCATATATTTTACTTATTTCTGCATTTTGTGTTATTTCTTGCACTGCAATCACCTTATTTTTTAAGCGTCACCATATTTCATCCTTTACCGAGGCACCTTCAGCCCTCCTGGTGCATTTACTGCATGGGTGGAATTATTTAGAGTTATTTTAAAGCGATAAAATATGGAGGGAGGTATTCTCTTATTTAGACTAAATCTGGATGGATTCTAGGAGGGAAGAATGTAATGTCTTTTGAGTGTTTTCCATCCGAGAACATAATGTGCCTCAATTCATCCAAGACTTCTTCCGAATACCTGTTAGGGAGCCTGGGCTCGCCGCTCCTTGCTGTTTCACTCTGCCTCGTCCTTCTGCTTTTCTTCACACTCATTTCTTAGTCTAGGCTTGATAGAAGCTAATGTAAATGGAGTTTTTAATATTTAAAACTGCAGGCATAAATAGGTTGTTTCTCTGGGTGTTATCTGCAGATGATTTAAACATCCCTGGTAGTAGAAGAGGACACGGTCATGTCTGGCCTAGAAAC
The DNA here is from genome assembly GCA_006410635.1 of Cephalophus harveyi. Classification (NCBI taxonomy): domain Eukaryota; kingdom Metazoa; phylum Chordata; class Mammalia; order Artiodactyla; family Bovidae; genus Cephalophus; species Cephalophus harveyi. The sequence goes on from SJYT01005547.1 coordinate 364,066, forward strand.
AGCAGGCAACTCAAATTTTCTGTGAAGTTATTTTTGGAAGGTCACAGTACTTCAGACAAGGAAGAAACTCCTGTTTTCCCACTGTTTTAAGTTGGCCCTGGGTCACGGGTCCTGTTGCTTCTCGTCTTTCCATGTCAGAGCTGTGTGAACGCCTTCTGCAGCTCGGAGAGGTTAGGGTCTTCCTCTGTTACAGTGTGGTCCCTCCAGAGGTCGGTGTCCGTGTCCCTTCAGGACTCGGCAGGTGCAGCTGCAGTGAAGCCACCCTGTTCCCAGGGTCAGCGGGCAGCTGCCTGGCCCGCGGCAGCCTCCCCGGGTCCCTCTCCTCCTGCGCGTTCCAGACGGGCCCTCCCCTGGGAGGGGGCCCAGGACGAGCCCCAGCCCCAGGGTGGCCCAGAGCGGCGAGGAGAGGCCGGGGTGCACAAGCTCGTGGGTCTGTGGTGTGCGGACCGTCCTGGTGCAGCGAGGTCCCCGACATAAGCCACAAAGTCCTATCTCTGTGTGCCCGGTCTGCTGTGCAGAGTCTTCAGGTTCCCTGTTGGGTTTTGGCTACAGCTGGTTTTACTGTGAGTTTAGAATAATTTTAGGGCGAGTTCGCTTGGGCTTGTGTCCATGGGCTGCTGGGGTGACAATGCCAGAAGACAACTGGGGACACGTCTCATCCCGGGGCCCGGGGAGGTTGGTCACCGGTGATGGACGCGTCTCCGGCGTTGGGCGAGGGGGTGGGGCAGTCCCAGGGAGGGAGGCGCGGGCGGCTGTTGGTGGGCTGCGGGAGGCCCGCGGCCCCACCCCTGACCGCACTCTGCCCCCGACAGGCTGGCTGCGCGCACTCGCGGCTCTGGAGGCTGAACCAGTGGGCCATGGTGCACCTGTTCCACTGCCGCATGGTGCTCACCTACCACATGTGGTGGGTCTGCCTGGGCCACTGGGCCGGCCTGGCCCGCAGCCTCTTCCCGCCGCACCTGGCAGTCTTCGTGGTTGGCCTGACCCTCCTCACGCTGCTCATCAACCCCTACTGGACCCGCAAGAAGACGCAGCAGCTGCTTAACCCCGTGGACTGGAACTTCGCTCCTGGCCGCCCCAACGGGCCGGTGCAGCCCAAGAAGGCCAGGTAGCAGCCTCGGCCCCAGCCCGCGGCCCGCGGCCGCCCCCCAACACCAACTCCAGCCGTGCGTGCCCGCCGCGTGGCGCCGGATGGCCCGGAGCTGACGTGCCCAGGGACAGCGTCCCGCCTGGCCTATGCGCGATCTCCCCAGGAGGGCCGTGGGGCAGCCCCCGAGGCGTCCCTGCGACCTGCTCATGGCCCTGCTGGCGTGGGCAGGAGAGAAGGCCCCCAGATCGTTACCCGGACACCTGCCCAGGAGGCATCTCTCCGGCGAAGCTTATCCAAGCGAGAATTTTGCTTCCCCTTTGTGTGGCTCTGTTGACACTGGAGGGAGATGTGAATAATTACTTTACTAGATGTGAGAGCTGCTTTTAACCAAGTGTGCAGCGAGCCCATTATTCCTAATCGCTGTAGGTTTCGAGTCAGGGAGCTGTTGGGGGGATCCGCCCCGGCGGTGCTGGGCTGCAGGCCCCGACGCCACCCTCACGTATTGGCCCCACAGTTTAACTGACAGTGCTGACATCTTTTTCTTGCCACGAATGTGCAATTAAAATGAAAAGCTTGTATCTGTTGAAAGTGCCCTTGAGTGTTTTTGGAAAACACGTTTATTGGTCGTGAGAGTCTCGTGTGCCCAGGGGAGCACGGGGGCAGGGGGCGCACACAGGTCAGGAGGTGTAACACCTGCTCGCGTCAACTGGAGAGGCGGTTTCAACGTTAAACACACCCGGCAAACCGCGTTCCTCCTGGGGCTCTTCCCCCTTGCACAGACCCTGGGGCCCGAGGCTGTTGCCACCACCCAGAACTTGAATAAAGTGACCGACCTGCACAGTCCCTGAAGGCACGTCCCTGCGTATCTGTCAATGCTGCTCACCTTGCTTCGGAAGTTTTCCATCTTGGAGATGCAGCTGTGATATGTCTTCACGTGCTCAAAACTCAGGTTAAGATCTGAAACAGTCAGCTTGATTCCCACGTGACCCTCACTGGGACTTTGACCTTCTGGGTTCAGTCTCTGCATCCTGTCCCAGCCAAGCTGGTATTGGCTCCACCCCGACCGACTTGCAGGGAAGACACAGCTGGGCATTCGGGCAGAAAGAGCCTCCTGAGATGATGAGCCAGCAGCTTGGTGCCTCCGCTGCCCTACAGCGTTCGCCCTCCTCCACCCCAAGCATCCCCTCGCTTGGCTTTGCCAGCGTTGCTGCTCTGGGTCCCGGGGCTTTCACAGTCACAGCGCTGGACACCGAGGGTGCCTCGCTCTCTGGCATGAACCCTGCCAGGCAGTTGGCACCGTCCATCTTCACAGCGGGGCCTGAGGCTTGGGTGGTGGCCGGCTGGGCAGCGGCCTCGCAGCTGAGGCCTGTGAACTGTGTGCAGCACAGCAGCACCCCGCTGACCCCGGCCATCAGGCCCAGGCGCATCCCCGGTTTGCAGAGCACTGAGCGGCCGTGTCTGCCTGTCCAGGACAGGCAGGGTCCACCAGGAAGGGCAGTGTTAGAAGTTAGGGGGTGAGAGCAGCCCCCAGCTCAGCCCCGTGGCAAGGCCACATGGGTGTAGCCGGGCGCCCTGCAGGGTCAGCTGGCATCAGGGCTGGTCCTGCGATGGGCTGACAGGCTGACGTTTCCTTTCAATGCATCCGTGTTTAAAGAAGCACCGTGGGGAGACTGGCTCCTCTTCCCTCTGCATGTGCACCTTGGAGGCTGGGCCCTGTGCCTCACGACGGCCAGAGGCTGCTCCAGGACGGGGTGCGGAGCTGGCGGACGGGGTTGGGGGCCCCTCTGGGGTCAGAGCAGGAGGCTGGCTCCTGCACGCGTCCCCCGGGGTCCTCTCCTCAGGGCTCCAGGCTCTCACCTGATTTGCCCGTCTGATGGAGGCCCCGTGAGGTGGGCAGGACCCAGAGCTGGGGGAGCAGCCCCAGGAGGAGGGGAGCGGGTCTGAGTGAGCCGGCAGCCCAGGAGGTCCGACAGGTTTCTAGTTGTACGAGTCATGTTTGCAGCTCACCCAGAAGGGTGGTGCGCACACCCCCGTGGGTGCTTTCAGTTCACCTCCCTTTACTAAACTTCTGCTCTAGTGGGAGAGCTTGCTAACTCAACATTTCTCTTTCTAGGTAAAAGTTTCCCCCTTTTCCGTAACGAAACTATACAGTGTATACACGGTTTTGCCAGATCATGTTTAGTGATGTGAAAAACTCAGAAACTTGTCATTTTTCTCTGACAAGTGGGAACCCAGAGAGCTTGGAGAAGACCCTAGTTGAAGCCCGTGTGTGGAGCAGAGACGCCACACCTCCGTCAGCAGGGCCTGGCCTCACAGCGGCAGGAGTGGGCTGGGAGCCACGTCTTAACTTCGCCTGGCGTGTGCGTTGTTCTTACTGCTGTGCAGTTGCAGCGTCAGGTGCCGGCCTTTGCAGGCCTGGACGTTGTGCTCTGTGTGTGTCCCCACGCCCCCCCGCCCCCGCCCCACCCACACGCTGGCACCCTGACCTCAGTGCCACCCCCAGAGGCCCCGACACTGCTGGTGACACGGGCTGTGTGCAGAATGCGACATCAGAGTTCTGCTCCATCGCAGTTTCCTGGAGTGTGTTTTACTGAACTGGGTTGTTTTCAGTGATGCTCCCACGTGTAGGAAGAAAATGTTATTTTACGGTAACGTTGCTTTCTCCAAGATTCCTTGGGATCATGGGAGAAACGGCCCCAAGTGGCTCTCTAAATGACAACACCACAGTTCAGCTGAAACTAATCTGTGAGTGGGAAGCGGAACAGCATGAAATTCCTTAGCTTTTAAGCTGCTGAATCCGAGTGAGCCTTCTGGACTGGGTTTGATTATCGTCTCAGGAGTGTGTGTGTGTCTGTCTGTCTCAGTATGTGAGTCCACACCCTGCTCTCTCTTCCTGGTTTTGACCCTTGTTAGCGGTCTGGATCCTGGTTTGAGGGGAGACCCCCCCTGATTAGGAAAGAAAGGAAGTGGAAGGATTGAGCGTTCTCAGAGACCTCCTGAGAGGGCCCTGGTAACTGCGTGTGGCGAAGACGCTCCTCGAAACGAATTGCTTAGTTTCAAGTCTGTTTCAGAGCCACCTGCAAGCTCATCTAGAAGTGCAGGGGGTGAGTGGTGTGTGCCATGCTCTATCAAACCAGTCAATCCTAAGGGAAATCAACCCTGAATATTTATTGGAAGGACTATGCTGAAGCTGAAGCTCCAGTACTTTGGAGCTCCACCTGATGTGAAGAGTCAGCTAGTTAGAAAAGACCCTGATGCTGGGAAAGATTGAAGGTGGGAGGAGAAGGGGACGACAGAGGATGAGATGGCTGGATGGCACCACTGACTCAACGGACATGAGTTTGAGTAAACTCTGGGAGCTGGTGATGGACGGGGAGGCCTGGTGTGCTGCGGTCCATGGGGTCGCAAAGAGTCGGACACGATTGAGCGACTGAACAACAACAAATGTCTGCTAGTTTCAGCTAATCTGGCTGTTTGGGTACTGAAGCAGATCTCATCTTGAAAATGGTCAAATGGGGCTCTCTTGTGTTCTAAAAACTGGTTTTTGCCTGTGCAGTGAGAGGAAGTGGCTTTCTAAGAGGAACCTGCTTTTCTCCCCCTGTGCCTTTGACGGTTCCTGAGACTGAAGAGAAAAGAGGGAGAGCAGGGAAACTGAGGTCTCTGTGTGGGTGTCTGTCACAGAGGCATGTCTTCACCTGCAGATGGTATCAGAATTATTCAGCAATGTGCAAATGAGCTCTATGACTCGCTGAAAAGAAACTAAAGTGAAAGTGAAGTCGCTCAGTCGTGTCGACTCTTTGCGACCCTATGGACTGTAGCCGACCAGGCTTCTCAGTCCATGGGGTTCTCCAGGCAAGAATACTGGAGTGGGTTGCCATTGCCTTCTCCAGGGGATCTTCCCGACCCAGGGATCGAACCCGGGTCTCCTGCATTGGAGGCATACGCTTTAACCTCTGAGCCACCAGGGAAGCCCTAAAAGAAATTAAGTGCTTACTAAAAATACAAAAGAAACCTACCCAAATGAATTTCAGGTTCATGTGATCTGGGAAATACTCAGTATTAAATATCTGGTCTGAAGTTTAAGCTTGTTAAACTTAGTTAATGTAGACATGTTTCAGGAGACAACAACTATAATTTTATTATACTTAAGAAAGTTAATAAGATCTTATTAATTTTGTTACAAAATTCATGAGCAAGGAAAGTAACTTGATACAATGACTTTAAGTTAAATATAATTGAGATAAGAGTTTTGGGAGTTGAGCTCTTTGGGAATAACTGTTTTAGGAAATCTACTTTAAAAAAGTCTCTCCAGACTTTGGCAACTTGAAAGTTTTGTTATTAAGTTAAATAATGGGGCGTCACTGTCTGAATTGCTAATTGCTAAACAAGTCTAAGTTCACCCACTTTTTTTATGAGAGAAAAACTAAATGTGTTTGGGTTTATTAGAAACATATTACACCACACTGAGGACAGAAATTAATTATTCTGTGAGATGATGTGTGTTTCTGAAGGCTGTAGAATACATAAGTTTTCCAATCAGGAAGCACTGGTATGATCAAAAATCCTTGCTTCTGTTTTTGCTGGAGATTAAGGTTCTTAAGGGCTGTTGTTTAGTTGCTCAGTCACGTCCGACTTTTTTGTGACCCCATGGACTGTACCTGCCAGGCTGCTCTGTCCATAGATTTCTCCAGGCAAGAACACTGGCGTGGTTGTCGTTTCCTTCCGCAGGGGATGTTCCCCACCCAGGGATCCAACACGCGTCTTCTGCATTGGCAGGTGAGTTCTTTACCGCTGAGCCACCAATGAAGCCCTTTTAAGGGTGAAAGCTGTAATATATATATACGTATATATTTTAAGCTACTAAAATAAGTGAAACATTTCAGTATACTAGGAAAGATATGAGAAATGAAAATGCATTTTGTTAAGGGGAAAAGTAACATGGTCCTGAAGTTGGTTATTTCTAAATAGGAAAGAAAATAAGGGACAAACTAAAAAGGAAAGTTGTGACAGGTTTGTAACAAAAGAGCCCAAAACCCAAAATGTCTAAGAGATTGAGCTAGGATTGTTTGGTATGTTTAACTACATGGGAAGCACTGTCAAAACTTTCTTAGGTTATAATGTATGGGTAAATGTTGTTATTATATTCTAGAAACTGTCTGGAATTCTGAAAAATCTGTTGGTCCTGATAACAAAACTAGAATTTTGACATTTTAATTGAGGTGTTTACTAAGACTCACCTCCCAGATAGTTCCTTGTTATGTCACATAATTGTCTTTTTTTTTTTAATTTTTATTTTATATTGAAGTACAGTTAATTAACAATGTTGTGTTAGCTTCTGGTGTACAACAAAGTGATTCAGTTATACATATACATGTATCTATTCATTTTCAAATTTTTTTCCAAGTTAGGCTGTTACAGAATATTGAGCAGAGTTCCTTGTACTATACAGTAGGTCCTTGTTGGTTATCCGTTTTAAATACTGCAGTATATACATGGCCATCCCAAATTTCTTAACTATCCCAATTATGTTGCTGCTGCTAAGTCGCCTCAGTCGTGTCCAACTGTGCGACCCCATGGACGGCAGCCCACCAGGCTCCCCCGTCCCTGGGATTCTCCAGGCAAGAACACTGGAGTGGGTTGCTATTTCCTTCTCCAGTGCATGAAAGTGAAAAGTGAAAGTGAAGTCACTCAATCGTGTCCGACTCCTAGCGATCCCAATTATGCTACATAACTCTAAAGTTTAATTATGAAAAGGATACTCAAGTAAGTTTGTTTTTGCAGTGAAGGAGGAAACAGACAGAGCTGGACTCCATCTTAGGCCAGGCTGCGAACATTAGGCTACATGCATAGTCACCCTCCCAGTGGACCCTGAACTTTGTGCCCGTGTCTATAGAAATGGCATACCAATGGAAAACCAGACCCCCCGGATAAAAGAGCCTCAGGACTTGTACTTGGACTCTCCGTTGCCTGAAAGAATATGCTAATTATCTCTGTAATGGAACAAAGTGGTAAATTCCATTATGTTTATTGGGATATAACCACAGGCCTATTGATAAATATCCACTGTTTATCTAGCCTTGTGACACCTTTGATCTATCTATCTCTCTTTTACCTTGTCCAGACTAGTTTCAAGGAATTTGGAGAGGTGGGTTTTAAGCAAATACACTTAGGGTATATACGGTTTTCACAGAAACTGGTCGGGGTCCTTGGCTAAGAGGAGACTCTGCCTTGGGCCGGCCAGTGTAATAAACTGCACTCCACTATCCGCATTGTCCTTCTGAGTGAGTTTGTTTCCCAGAACACGTGGCTACAACATTTGGTGCATTGGCTGGGAAACTCTTCACTTTGAGGAGATAGTCCCATTTGGGACTACTCTGAGGCCTTGCAGCTTGAATCTTCTAGAGGGGAAAGGCGCCTCGCCCTCTGGAAGGATTCTGCTTCTCAACACCCAGACCTTTCATGTTAGCAGGTAGTGGACGGCAGCAGGGGAATTGAGCTCTCAGGTGAGCAGGAACCCACCTGGCAAGGTGGAAGAGGGGGCCTGATCACCCCCCTGGGAGGGACTAGAAGGGGCATGAACCCACAGGGGCCTGGAATAGGCAGGAGGCGATTGCTTGGTACACAGGTCAACGAGCATGCTAGGATTTAGGAAGGGAATTTGTGAAGGTCATTTAGGAGGTGTGTCCACGCCATCTCAGGGAAAATTATTACCAGCGATCGCCAGGGGATTTTTAGGATAGGAAACTGGTCCTTGTATGCCCGTACTCTGCCCTCCCTGAGGATGTGTCCCGTCTGCTGTGAAATTCTTGACCCCCTCAGAATTGTTAGGCTAGAAGGAGGGAGATACATAAGTGAGTATGAATTGGCTTTCCCGGAGATGGCCTGGGACATGGGATATTTAACCCATCTGTGTTTTCATCTGCACCTGATCAAGCCCACCAAGGCAGAATGGACTTTAAGGGAGAAACAGTCTTGGACCACGTGGTATTCTGGTTTGGCTGTGCTGACTGGCAGGTGAAGACATGCCGATCCCCCTTCTGCCTCTGGGATCTGGCAGGATTTGCATGGGGATGACCTGCCCCCTCCCCCATACTGGATAATGATGCTCCTGCCTCCCAGTGCTCCACCAGGACCTGAGGCCGCCTTAATGCCCAATCCAGGGCCAGGTGAAGTTCCTGAAGCAGCCGCTGCTCTTCCTCCAGCTCTCCCGGAGTTCGTAGAGCCGCCGTTTTGGCAGGCTCCGATCCCAGTGACAGAAGCCTCTAGCCAATACTTCCAGGATCCAGCTCCAGCTGAACTGCCCAAGGTATACCTGCTTCTCCTGGTGAGTACTGACAAGAAGGGGGGGTAGATGTTGGAATTAAGCAGAGACTGCGCCCTGCGGCTCTGCCAGAGAGCCGGAAGGAATGAAAGAAAACAGACGAGATTTGCAATGCTAGCTGCTGCTTTGGGAAAGTCTATCTTGGACCCTCCGGAAAACCTCATCTGCCTCATGGACAGGACAGTCCTTCAACCAGTCCCAATGGAGGCCCTGGCCCCGTTACAGCCAAACCAGTGTGCCTGGTGCCAAGCTTTTGGCCACTGGAAGAATGAATGCCCTAAGGCAAGGAAGGAAGAGGAAGCTCCCGCAGTTGTGGGGCTTGCTGACTTGGAAATTAAATAGGGCTGCCAGGGCTCAGAGATATCAGGTCCCCGAGAGCCCATGGTAACCTTAAAAGTGGGGGACCAAAGCATTGACTTCACGGTGGATACAGGAGCAGAACTGTCGGTAGTAACAAAACCTGTGGCACCACTGTCCAAAAAGACTACTGCTGTAACTGGGGTATCGGAAGAAGACATGATTAAATCGTTTTGTCAGCCCAGAAAATGTCAGATGGGGGAGCACCAAGTGATTCATGAATTCCTCTACATTCCTGAGTGCCCAGTACCCCTGTTGGGAAGAGACTTGCTCTCCAAACCAGGAGCACAAGTGACTTTCTCCCCTGAGGAGAGGCCCACCTTCTGGATGGACACTGTGTCTTATTTGCTTTCTCAATACCACCCCAAGATGAGTGGAGGTTGCATGAGCCTCTGAGGGAAGAACTGGGTGGGCTTGGAAGAGCATGCTGCTGCTGCTGCTAAGTTGCTTCAGTCGTGTCCAACTCTGTGTGACCCCATAGATGGAAGCCCACCAGGCTCCCCCGTCCCTGGGATTCTCCAGGCAAGAACACTGGAGTGGGTTGCCAATTCCTTCTCCAATGCATGCAAGTGAAAAGTGAAAGGGAAGTCACTCAGTCATGTCAGACTCTTAGCGACCCCATGGACTGCAGCCCATCAGACTCCTCCATCCATGGGATTTTCCAGGCAAGAGTACTGCAGTGGGGTGCCATTGCCTTCTCCAGGAAGAGCATGAGAGAGAGCTAACTAAAGAACACTGGAGTGGGTTGCCAATTCCTTCTCCAATGCATGCAAGTGAAAAGTGAAAGGGAAGTCACTCAGTCGTGTCAGACTCTTAGCGACCCCATGGACTGCAGCCCATCAGACTCCTCCATCCATGGGATTTTCCAGGCAAGAGTACTGCAGTGGGGTGCCATTGCCTTCTCCAGGAAGAGCATGAGAGAGAGCTAACTCAATTATTCCCTGAGGTCTGGGCGGAAGACAACCCCCCTCCCCCCAGGTTGGCTAAACATCAAGCCCCAGTGATAATAGCCCCACTCAAACCAGGCACCATCCCAGTTAGAAAGTGCCAGTACCCGCTATCGATAGAGGCCTGGGCCAGCATATTGCCCCACATCAACAGATTGAAACAAGCGGACATTCTAGTAGAGTGCCACTCAGCTTGGAATATGCCAATCTTGCTAGTCAAAAAGGAAGAAGGACAGGATTATAGGCCTGTACAGGATCTCAGGCTAGTCAACTAGGCTATTGTGACTTTACACCCCACTGTTCCAAACCCCTACACCTTACTTAGCCTCTTCCCGCCAAGGACTAAAGTTTATACTCGCCTAGATCTCAAGGATGCCGCCTTCTGCATACAGCTCACCCCAGCGTCACAACCCATCTTTGCCTTTGAATAGGAAGATCCAGTCAGGGGCACCAAACAACAGCTCACCTGGACTCCCCCACAAGGGTTTAAGAACTCCCCAGCCATCTTTGGGGAAGCCTTGGCTTCTGACCTGGACTCATTCCATCCGGAAGAGTATGGATGTTGGCTCCTACAATATGTGGATGACCTGCTGCTGGCTGCCGAGACCAAGGAAAAATGCTGGAAAGGACAAAAGCATTGCTCCAGATGCTGATGGAAGCAGGTTACCGGGTGTCAAAGAAGAAGGCACAGATCTGCAAAGAGGAGGTAAGGTATCTGGGGTTTGTTTTAAAGAAGGACACAAGGGTCCAGACCCTAGTTGGGTCCTATACACTGATGGCACCAGCCTGATAAAACAAGGACAATGGCTGTCAGGTTAGCCAAAGCGGAAGGGCCATCAAGACTGAAAAGGGATGGTGGGAATTGCCAAGTGGCAAATTATTGGTACCAGAGGAGCTGGCACACACTCTGGTAAGCCAAACACACTAAGCGACCCACCTAGGCCAGGCTGCCTGCTCACAGGTTAATGCTGCCTCTCAGGTATTCAGACAAAAATCTCCAGGTATCAGCTGAAAGGCTGATACACCTGGGAGTGGATTTCACTGAAATGAAACCTCACCGACACTACCGTTACCTGCTGGTCATGGTATGTACATTCTTGGGATGGGTAGAAGCTTTTCTTACCTGGACTGAAAGAGCATCAGAAGTAGCCCGGTGGTTGCTTAGGGAAATAGTTGCCAGATTTGGATTTCCTACTAGCATTGGATCAGACAATGGCCTGGCTTTTGTAGCTGATTTAGTACAACAAGTAAGCAAAACTTTAAACATCAAATGGAAACTGCACACTGCATATAGGCCCAGAGTTCTGAGATGGTGGAGTGAACCAACTGGACATTAAAGAGACTCTCCGAGTGGGTCATAGAGACTGACTGCTCCTGGGTGGACTTGCTTCCGACGCGTCTGCTCAGACTCAGGATGACCCCACAGTCCGAAGGCTATTCTCCATATGAAATTGTGTATGGGAGGCCCCCTCCCATAATAAAACAGGTGTCAACAAATTTGCCTCAGGTAAGGGGGGATAGGATTTTGCAGCAGATGGAACTGGGTAAGGTAATAAATCGGGTAACTAAGTTTGTACAAGAAAGGGTACCGTTTCCCCTTGGGGAACAGATTCATGAGTTTACGCATGGTGACCAAGTATGGGTCAAAGATTGGAAACTTGATTTACTAGCCCCTCAGCAGCCCTTATACTGTTATTCTAACTGCCCCTACTGCAGTTAAAGTTGCAGGTATTGCCCCTTGGATCCATCATATGAGGGTAAAGAGAGCGTGCCACGCAGACCCAGAAAACGCTGAGTGGACTGCACAGAGGGACCCCGCTGACCCTCGAGAGACTAAGACCATGCTTAAGAAGCAGGAAAAGAAGATCCTGGATGGATGAAACCGCATAATCAACTCCTGTTGCTTGGTCTCATCAACGTGCACATTCCTATGCGGACTTCACAGTACCTCCAGCTCTTGGGTATGTGGGGCTATGCCTCTGTGATGGATGGACTTCCCTGGTGGCTGTCACTGCTCCGCCAAGGAGATTTTAAACCACTCTACTCTTTTCTGGGACACAATCATAATCTCTCCCTGCTCTCTGGGTGTAAGCCAGACCTACAGTGAATAGACTCAGGTCATAGGGTTACATTTGATATAAATGCCAGTGTAACAAAAGCCTAATCTACAGGCCCCGGTAAATCTACCTTATTTACATGCTAGGTGGACAAGATCTGTGTTTCAGTGGTATGAGTATATTGCTGCCTTATTCGTACCCTCTACAGGGACAACATATTATGATTAAAGTAGAGGCCTTGACTAATTTCACAAAACAGGCCCTCCTAGATGGAACAAAAGCCATCCAAGCCTTAAATGAAGAGCAAATCCAAATGAGAAAAGCCGGAATTCAAAATAGAATGGCTTTGGACATACTCACAGCTGCTCAAGGAGGGACCTGTGCTATAATTAAGGTTGAATTATGTATATGCATTCCTGACTTACCTGGCAATATATCAACTGCTTTAGATGACATGAAAAACCAGGTAAAAGTGATGTCAAATGAAAACATTCCTTTCTGGACTTCACTCCTATCTTGGGTGAAGGGTGATTGGTGGAAAACTATATTTACCACTGTTACAGTTGCCTTGATAGCTCTGCTTTGTGGACCCTGAATTTTACAATGTATTATGAACTTTGTAACCCGAAGGTTGATGTCATTCTCCCAGATTGGCGGTCGGAGAGCCAGGGTGCAATATATCCGTATGAGTGATGCTCATAATATGAATTAAGAGCATCAAGAGGGGGGAATGAAGGAGGAAACAGACAGAGCTGGACTCCATCTTAGGCCAGGCTGCAAACATTAGGCTACACGCATGGTCACCCTCCCAATGGACTCTGAACTTTGTGCCCGTGTCTATAGAAATGGCATACCAATGGAAAACCAGACCCCGCCGGATAAAAGAGCCTCAGGACTTGTACTTGGACCCTTCGTTGCCTAAAAGAATATGCTAAATATCTCTGTAAGAGAACAAAGTAGTAAATTCCATTATGCTTATCGGGATATGACCACAGGCCTATTAATAAATATCCACTGTTTATCTTAACTTTGATAGTATCTCTCTTTTACCTTGTCCAGACTAGTTTCGAGGAATTTGGGGAGGTGGGTTTGAGCAAGTACACTCAAGTATATAAGGTTTTCACAAAAACTGGTCGGGGTCCTTGGCTAAGAGGAGACTCTGCCTTGGGCCCGGCCGTGTAATAAACTGCACTCCACTGCCTGCATTGTCCTTCTGAGTGAGTTTGTTTCCTGGATCATGTGGCTACAACGGCAGCTTATCACAGCAGTCTATGTTTGAATAAGACTGTGCATACTGGACAAGGCATTGATAGGACTGTCTCCAACCTAGATGGAAGGACCCTACAAGGTCCTTTTTTTTTTTTTTTATTTAAGGACCAATGGTATTTTTTATTGAAGTTCAGTTTGTGTTGTGTCAGCTGTGCAGCACGGTGATTCAGTTATACATGCACCTACATCTATCCTTTTTCAGTCTTTTTCTTTATGGACTCTTACAGGATATTCGGTGTGGTTCCCTGTGCTATACAGTGGGTCCTTGTTGTTTATATAGTGGTCTGTATATGTTAACTTCAAACTCCTAATTTCCCTACCAGGTACCCTTAACTCGCTCAGGCTCAGTGAAACTGAAGGGAATTGATTCAAATTCATAGGTGAGTTTTACTTAAGCGCTTTCTGTTCTGAACACCAAGAGCAACACAGCCCACAGCGCCCTCCTGCTCACTGTCTCTAAGAAGCCTCCCTGGAAGACAGAGGGTGAGCGTTCAGGTGCGAGCAACACAGCACGTGCTCCTTGGGTGGCCCGCCGCGGGCACCTTACGGATGCAGCTCTGCCCTTCACCTGCCGTCACCCAGGTCTGGCTCGCTGACAGCGGCCTGGGGCGCTCCTTTCTCACCTGCCAGGCAGCAAGGACAGAGCCCATGTCATCATCCGCGAGTCTGTAGAGACGCTCTCCTCGCCTCGACACATTACACAAGTGACCTTTGGGTCTACTTAGAGGTAGATTTTATTCAGTAAATATCCTGGGCTTTTTTTTTTGTTTTTTTTTTTTTTTGGAGATTTGCAACAATTTGAAAAATCTCTGACAAACCACATAGCCCAGAAACATTGAAACAAGTCAGGAATGTCATAAATGGCATGAAACGTGTAGATAGGCTTAAGGTGAGTGCTGTTTAAAATTAAGAAAGTGTTAGTGTTCCTCTCGTAGTTGGAGAGACTGCGTTCCACCCATCACAGGGAAGTGTCTTTTTGTGTAGCCGTGTTTCCAGCACTGTATTAGGAATGTGGCTGTAACACTCTGCCATAAGAAATGTACAACTACTCATTCATTAGGGTCTCCGCTGCTGGCGCCTGAAGAACCCGCAACCAGAGGTGTGAGCTGAGTCTTAAACTTGGGGGCCTCACTGAGAACAGCCTGGGAGGCTGCTCTGAAAGGTAAGGAGGACATCCCTGCTAGTCACAAAACCGGCACTGAGGTCTGTGATGGTTGTGCTTTTCCGTGATGACAAGACGCAGGCACGTGGGTGCAAGGAGGTCGCACCTGCATGGGCGGAGGCTGGGCCCAGAGCACAGCTCCTTCCTGTTGTCTCCCTGCCGAGCCCGCGGACTCTGCCAGGCCAGCTGCATGGCTGATGGCCGCAGCGTTCTCCATCCACTGCCCCGTGGTGCCAGGAGGTCTCGTGCCTGGGTCAGATGAGAAGAGGCCAATGTGTTATTTTGGTTTAGGCCTGCCGATAGATGACCTGAAATTCTCTGCGTTGACTGTCTTAACTCATCAATTATGACCCAGGAGGTATTCTCCCTAATTTCTTTCTGCATCTAGAGTTGCACTGGTACAGTATTCAGTGTAGAGTTATATATATATCTGATTGACTGCCTCAAGACAGGTAGCGTGAATTTTGTTAAAGGCCTGATTACACACTGGGTAACACGAGAGAGAGGATAGCCTGCAGGTAGTAACATGAATAAAGTCATAAGTAGGGATTTAAGCCATGAGATTCTAGAACCAAGCCAGCTCCCTGAAAGGATCATGAAGGCTAGGAAGTGGACGACTTAGGACAGGAGCCTCATTTTTCACGGGGGTCATTAAACGTAGCCCATTAGAGGATCTTTCTGGTAAGAAGCACAGTGTTCGGTTTGAATTTCAGCGCTGGTGCCTCCTTGAGATGCTGTAAGCATATCCAGGGTCCTGTGATTTTGTCATAACCACTCTTCTCACCATAGAGGCCTCAATTCAGTAGGCTAATAGCCTGATTAATCATTTAAGGCCTTTTGGGTGAGTTCTGTTAAGGCTTTGATGTGGGCATGTACATTTTCTGGTTCTACTGAAGGCATGAAAAATAGATGCTAAAAGGTCATACCAGGGGAATACAGCTCACTTGGTAAATCTGCGGAGTCATCTCTAAATTAACATACAGGTGGCCTTGAGCCCTAGGGAATCCTGAAGTACATCTTCCCAGCCATCCTGGCAGAGGTCAGGGCCGCAGACCAGCACCCCACTGCCTTCATGTTCCATTAGGTGCAACCCGGAGACTTCCGGTCACCTCTCTTTAAGGGAAATAGTGATATACTGACACTTTTTATAAGACAGCCAGCTTAATTTTCTGGTGTTAGTAGGCTGCTATAAAAGCCTTTGCAATTGTTTTACCCCACGATACCATCTTACCTGGGTGCCAGTGAGGTAGCTCATGAGGATACTGAGGCTCACGCAGACGGAGCAGCTTCCTGTCTGGGTGTATCCCCAGCCCTTGACTTGAGTTCGGCCTTCCCCATGTGGCCAGGTCCCTTCTTCGGGTGCTGCCCCTGAGCAGCCTGTCAGGACAGCTGCTGGGAGGCCAGTGTGGTCTTGACCACGTGGTCACTGCTGCAGAGTCGGCCTTTGATGCCACCATAGTAGCAAGTGCCCTGGAGGCAGAGCCGCCTCCGGCAATGCTGCTCACGTTTGCCATTGTGAACAGGCCCTCAGGTTGCTGAACGTCCTGTCCCCCCAGAAGGCGCCGGCGTCTGTCAGTACTAGCAGACTTCCTGTGCACACTGACAGGTTCTTATCAGTGCTGTTACCTCAGCCTGTTGAACGAGGAGACTTCACACAAAACTGTTTTCCAGGACAGCACGGGAGAAACAGACGCTGCAGCCCGCCCCTCCACGAGGTTCTCGCAGACACGAACCACAGTGAGCGAGTAACCTGAAATCCAAATTGTCCATCGGGCTTCCTTGAAGGTCAGTCCCAGGAGACAAAGGGTTTTCATTGCTGATGTCTGCTGCTTCCTGCGAGCCGGTGCTGGGCTGTTTGTTATACCTGTGGAGAGTTTTGGTGAGAGCAAGACCACCTCAGGAGAAGGCAGTGGGCTTGGGTAATGTGTGTGATGAGAGTTTAGAAAGGCCTTCGCGGAGTGGGAGACCGCAATGGTGAGTGTGTGACCTAAGACCGTCCCTTCTGTGGTCAGACGCAGCAGTCCTTGGCTGCTGAAGCCAGCTCCTGGCAGCGATGTCCAGTTGCTCGGTAGGAAGCGCACTGTCACTGGGTTAAAATTCCTAGTGTGGCATCTCTGTTTACATGTGCAAAGATAATAAAAGGGTAAATAAAAGGATAAATATTGGGATGCCCCAAGGCCAGGGCCTTTGCCAGGAAGTTTTTTAGGGTTTCTGTGGCTTCAGAATGTTTTTTTCTCCCAAAGAGGCTCGCTCGGCTGGGCCTTGTCTAAGGGAGTCACATAATAGTGGGGTCACTGAAGACAGTTTTGGAATCCAGTTCCTGCAGCAGCTTGGAAAGCCCCTGATCTGCGTGTGTCTCGGGCATAGGGAAAGCCAGTGTCTCCACTGCCAACTAACAGTCTTTCCGATGACCCGTCACATCAGCCTTACAGACCATCATTTTCCCCGGGACACTCTGTCCCTTTGAAGCTGGCTTCTGCAGCACAGTCTGTCTCGCTGGAAACCTAATGCGACAACAAATCACCTGCACGTTGTATCCGAGCTGACTCAGGAGGAGATGCTGGGCCACCTGGGTCCGCCCTGCAGCGCCCTGCTGCCGTCCGTCCCAAGTGGAGACACTGAACAGCGCTGCAGAGACCGCAGCCGAGGGGCCACTGTCCCAGCGACAAGGGCAGCGAGGGCTGGGGCTGGCAGTACAGCCCAGCGAGCAGTGAGGCAGCGTCGCTGCAGCCCAACCTTGACCCATCCAGGCGTTAACTGGCGGAGAAAGCCACGGGGGTGGTGCAACCGGCCCTTCTCAGCGTGAGCTGCAGCAAAGCTTTGGCTCCTCTGCGGCTTCCTCCCTCCACGGGTACTGACGAGTATCGGGCGGGGCCTTGTTCTCCTCTCTGATCCTTGCAGTGGGAATGTGTTCTCGTTGTCAGGAGGGTCACGTGCCTGTAACTCTCACGGTGCTCAGCCCGGCGACCTTCCCCTGCGTCACCTGATCATGGGTCACATAGAGTCTCTTCTTTCAGGTCTAAGAACATTTCCCCTTAGGAGGAAGGGGAGCCTGGCCTTCATAAGTTTCTAATCTCTTTCTATCGGGTGAACGGGGCACTTTGTACTAGAAAAGGTGAGCTCCTTCCATTACGTTCTCCTAAGGAAAATTCTAAAGGGCCTTAACAGGTACATTAAAACCCCACTGTTTGCATTAAGCACCGCTCCTCGGACAGAAAGAAGCCTCCGATTTTGGTCAGGTTTAAACCTGAAAAGCTGCCCCCCTCCTTTCTGTTAGGGCTTTAACTGTTTTCCCCTGTGTTTTTTCTACTTCTCCCTTTGTTAAAGAGGAAGGACTTCCACTGTTCCCTTGGAACAGCCTCATTCTTATCTAACTTTGGATTCTGCCCTGAGATCTAGTCTGTTTTAAAACCTTTCTTCATTTTCTACAGTTCCTTCTCTAATGACTTTTTCTTCTTAAACCCACAGTAAAAGCAAGTGCTAGGTTCCTCTGTCTGTCAAGGAGTAAACAGGAATTTATTAACTGTAGCCTGACCTTGATTATTTAATTGGTACAATCAAAAGTACAATTTTTATAGATGTATTTTCTCTCTCAGTATTTTTGAAAAGTTGGTCAGCCAACATGGTAAGGGCATTTTATGTAATGCTGATCAACCTAAGTTGTATTTTTTATTTTAGAGCAGCCAGCTCCTCATTGACACCTTCTAAAACCGTGGAGTGACTGTTAGAGGACGTTCACGTATCGTGCCAGAATAGTGTTTGAAAGCTCTCAAACCTCATAATCCAGGATTCATCTTTTCTGTGTTTACACTGCTGAATCTTTGTCCAGGCTACAGCTTGGGGGAAAGACTTGGAGATAAGTAATTTATGAATTAATTGCATTCGCTTTGAACCTGTGAACCATGGGAACTGAAATTGATTGAGAGGTGTTTCCACTCTGATTTGTCTCTCCTTTCCCTCGCTTTACTTTCAGAAGGGAATAGCTGCATTAATGGGTACAGATCTGCAAACCCGGGCTCACAGGTTGGGATGTTTACCTTAAATTCCTTTGCAAATCCCAGTAGGTCCTGACTAGGATTGGGAAGCCACCTCGCTAAAGCCCTAAGTTTTGCTCGAGTCCGGGGTATGTCTGTAAGCTCACCTCTTCCTGTGGTAGGTTCCGCCTTAAAGGGGATGTAATTACTTCTGTCTGTACGTCCTCTTTTACTGGGGGGTGGAAGCAGGAGGCAAGGTGATGGGGAGAGAAGGAATCAGGCAGTTCAGGACGGTGAGGACTTGAGGCAGGAGCAGAGGGAGCGGCAGCTTTGAAAAAGTCTGGTATTTTGGTTGATTTCCTATAAAAGTATCATTTCCTCTTTAGGGGCATCTAACTATCAATAAGCATTGCATTCAGACCGTCTGATCAACAGACTGACTGACTGTTGAGATAAAAATCACTAGTGATGATCCAAGGATGGGCCAGCCTGCTGGATTATAGATTGTAGCCTAGAGTCATGTCTCTACCTTCCCTAGTCTAAATCCACCGTGGGTGGTTGGAACAGACTGGCTGGCCCTTCCGTGTGTCCCCATCCAAGCAAGTTTTTAATTCAGATGAGTGGGTTTCCCTCTACAGACAGCAGTCCAGTGTGAAGACTTACCTCCACCACTCCCATGAGTTTCCCAGCTGTCCAAGAAAGCCACCACTGACCGGAAAAAGACAGTTCACACCAGCTTGCTGCTCCAAAGAAGGGACATCTTCATTTGTATTCCAGTAGCCCCCGTTCAGGCAGCCAATTCAAGGAAAAATGACACATCAGTCTCACGTCTAATTCCCAGTCCAGCCACACTCCATGTCTGACTCAGCCTTCCTCGGGTCTCTCAACTAGAGTAACCCAGGTACCTCTTCTTGAAACTAACCTGCTCCTCCAGTGAGGGGTTTATCCACCAGCAAATAGGATAGGATCAGCCGATAGCAGGAGATCTGAGACCCGGGAGACTCCCCAGGGAGGCAAGTGGGCCCAGGAGCCTCCCTGCTGAGTTCTAGCGAAGGGGAGACGTCTGCTCTGGGCCCACTCGTGGTCACCAAAACCACTGACCAGAGAAAAACATACAGCTTAACCTGCAAGTTTTAGGTTATTTGGGGACCTTACTGAGGACTCGATAGGCTAGCCTTTCAGAGGAGGGTAGAGCAGAGCTAAGGTGTATACATTTTTTGCTGGAAGAAAAAAAAAATTCAAGGATTACTGCTCATCACACAGAAACCCCAGACATTTCAAGGTAATCATTTCAATGCTTTTCTGCGCGTGGGAAGATGCAAGACTCTGGCCTCCCTGCAGTTATTCTTCAGAAGACATGTACATAAGCTGTCTGGGGCTGGGGCCCAGAGCCCAGAGGGTCTCCTAAACCCCTGCGGGACAGCCGGCGCCGGTGGTTCCAGGGGCCCAGTGTTCTTCGCTTCCTGGAATGGCAGGTGTGTTCTGTGTCCAAACTGCCTAAACCACAGTGCTGCTCTGCACTGAGAGTGTGAACCGTTACATCTGCAAAATAAAGACGCGTTTTCACATTGCTTTTGATGTCTAGTGTTATTACACGTAGAACACCTACATTGTTTTATGTCATAATATTGACGTCCTCACGGATGACTCACCTTGAAAACGCTCATCATAGTTTGTAAACATCCTCTTCCTAATGGTCTTAACATTTTCTCTACTTACTTTATTATAAAAATGCTGTATGATATATATGACATAGAATATGTGTTAATAAACTATGCTACTTGTAAGGCTTCTGGTCAGTAGTGGGCTCTTAGTAGTTACGTTTCGGGGGAGTCAACAGGTATACACAGGAGAGCGAGAGTTCCCGAGATGGCAGAGTAGGAAGACCCGAAGCTTACCTCTTTTCACGGGCAAACAAAAACTACGGTTTGCAAAGAAACTACTGTTGACAAAGGGCAGAACCTACTGGAAAAGATCTACAGGATCTAAAGAAGGAACCAGAAGATGGGGGCGGGCAGGGTCACAGTGTAGTCAGGACCCATGGGGAGGGGGAACGTGGAGGTCACCTCCTCCCACAAACACATCAGGACACATCCTCATGTGGAGAGCAGTTCTCATGGAAAACTAATTGGAAACTGCCAGAACTGTGGTACAACCAAGGCTGTCAGGTAGACATGTAATCAGATAGGTCAGGAAGAAAAGCTCTGGTGCAGGACCCCCAGGGAGGGGACTCAGAAGGGAGATTGCGCAGTGGACGCTTGCCCTTGGGAGTGAGCGAGTCACACCACAGACCGGCCATCCGAGTTCTGGGACCCTACCTGGATTGGGGCTGAAGGCATCTAGCTGCTTCCACAAGGAGCATACAGGTGCTGGCTCCACTGGAGAAAGTGGAGAGACAGCTCACCCAGTGGCCACCTTGCCAGGCTCCCCAACCTGAGCTGAGCAACACCCCAGCACCACACTCCACGCCACAACTTGGCAGCCAGTTCCCGGGGAAAGGCTCCATCTGGCGACACAGGTGGCCCAGGGGCCTGGCATGAGGGCAGATGGGTGGCGGCCGTTGTTGGCACTCAGCACTGCAGAGGCAGCCAGCCCCCTGACAGCAAGGGAGCCCCGTGAACCCACGACCCCCGACTCCCAGCTGAGCTGACCCTCCCCCACCCATGCTGCACCCCCGCCTTGCACTAGATCCAGGGCGACCACCGCGGGAGAGACGTGATGCTGCCGCGTGTGAGCAGGGGCACAGACGCCAGCACAAGAGCTGTGTACACACCTGAGCCCTACTTGCTCCTGCAGCGGCCCCAGAGCAGGAAGGAGACACGGCCAGAAGGAACAGCCAGCTCCCGGCTGCCCTCAGGGCATCCACTCGACCTGGGAGCAGACACTCCCCCTGGCCCTGATGGGGTGGAGGACTCTGAGCAGAGAAGTCCGGCCACACCCTGCAGAGGCTCTGCTCCTCCAGCACCACGGTGATGGTGGCCAACATACCCTGGATACAGTCTGTACAGGGATGCTCCCATGTAAGGACACCCCTTCAAACTCACAAGAGGTAACTTCCTCCTAAATCCATAGATACAGAAATGTAAGTACAGTGAAAAGGCAGAGGAACGACTCTCAATAGAAAGACAGAAAAACCCTGAAGAAAATAAAGAACCCAAGGTAGTCTACCAGACAATGAATTTAGAATGTTGGTAATAAAAATGCCAGCTGAATTAAGAACTAATCTAAGCACAGATCATTTTAACAAGGAGCTAGAAGCTGTAAAGACAACCTAATCAAAAATAGGTAATTAAATCTGAGATTAAAAAGCACTCTCGAAGCAATGAATCCCAGACTAAATCACATAGAAGAACACATAAGTGAACTGAAAGAATAGGAATCACCCAATCAGAACAGCAGACAGAAAGACAAATGAAAAAATAACAGAGCAATACACAGGATCCATGGGGTTAAAAAGGCTTCCCTTGTGGCTGAGCTGGTAAAGAATCCGCTGGCAATGCCGGAGACCTGGGTTTGATCCCTGGGTTGGGAAGATCCCCTGGAGAAGGGAAAGGCTACCCACTCCAGTATTCTGTCCTGGAGAATTACATGGACAGTCCATGGGGTCACAAAGAGTCGGACATGACTGAGCGACTTTCACTTTCACATGGGATTAAACTGTGTCAGCATTTACATTATAGAGATTACCCACAAGGAAAAGAATAGGGGGGTCAAGTGTACTTTAACACGCTATTGACTAGGGGTTTTTGCAGAAACTAACGCCTGTGGCCAGTGATTTGTTATGTAAATGAATACTGAAAGGTCTAGTGAATAACGTTTGGGTAACAAAACACATGTTAATGTATCTCTGGTCAATAATGTGTAAGAAATTATGGCTGAAAACTTCCCAAACCTTAAGCCAAGTACAGGAAGCACAGAAGTTCCCAAATAAGATGCATAAAGACAGACCCACGCCAAGACACAGAATAATCAAAATGGCAAAAGTTACAGAGGATTCAAAGCAGCAACAGGAGAGCAGTCAAATACAAGGGAATCCCCGTAAGGCTTCAGCTAATTGCAGAAAATCTGCAGCCTGAAAAGAGTGGCGTGATGCATGCAAAATTCTAAAGGGAAAAACCTGCAAGCGAGGGTACTGCCCCAGTAGGAGCATCACACAGGATAGAAGGGGAGAAAGAATGTCTCAGGCAGTCAAAAAACAAATTCAGCAATACTGATGCTAGTCCAGAATAAGTGCTGAAGGAGCTTTTCCAAATGAAGTAGTAAGAATCTATAGGAAAGGGAAAGCCCAACAAGAAAGGCAAATATACTAAGGATTTAAGGTCACTTAAACCAGTATGTATATCAATGGACTGATTCAAAATCAAGGCTGTATATTGTCACCTTGCTTATTTAACTTATATGCAGTGGATATCATGTGAAATAACGGGGCTGGATGAACCACAAACTGGAGTCAAGATTGCTGGGAGAAACAACCTCAGATATGCAGGTGATACCATACTAATGGCAGAAAGTGAAGAGGAACTAAAGAGCCTCTTGATGAAGGTGAAAGAGTGAAAAAGCTGGCTTAAAACTCAACATTTAGCAAAACTAAGATCATGACATCTGCTCCCATCACTTAATTGCAAATAGATGGGGCAAATGTGGAAGCAGTGACAGATTTCATTTTCTTGGGCTCTAAAATAATTGCAGATGGTGACTGTAGCCACGAAATTAAAAGACGCTTGTTTCTTGGAAGAAAAGCTATGACAAACCTAGACAGCGTATTAAAAAGCAGAGACATAACTTTGCCAGCAAAGGTCTGTATAGTCAAAGCTATATGGTTTTTCCAGCAGTTACATACGGATGTGAGAACTAGACCATAAAGAAAGCTGAGTGCTGAAGAGTTGCTGCTTTCAAACTGTGGTGCTAGGGAAGACTCTTGAGAGTCCCTTGGACTACAGGGAGATCAAATCAGTCAATCCTAAAGGAAATCAACCCTAAATGTTCACTGGAAGGACTGATGCTGAAGCTGAAGCTCCAGTACTTTGGCCACCTGATGCAAAGAGCCAATTCATTGGAAAAGACCCTGATGCTGAGAAAGATTGAAGGCGGGAGGAGAAGGGGGCAACAGAGGATGAGATGGTTGGATGATATCACTAACTCAATGGACATGAGTTTGAGCAGACTCGGGAGATATTGAAGGATATGGTATCCTGGCATGCTGCAGTTTATAGGGTCGCAAAGAGTTAGACATGAGTTAGCAACTGAACAGCAACATAATTGTAAAAGCAGTTACAGCCA
This sequence comes from Cephalophus harveyi, assembly GCA_006410635.1. NCBI lineage: Eukaryota > Metazoa > Chordata > Mammalia > Artiodactyla > Bovidae > Cephalophus > Cephalophus harveyi. Next base: position 387,523 of record SJYT01005547.1, read on the forward strand.
CTAACAGTAAGGAGATGAACATCAAGATGTAAAATATAGCATCATATATATAGAGTGTACAAGGGGAGTTAAAAACAAAACAACAGATCTTTTAGAAAGTGTTTGACCTTAAGTGACTCTCAGTTTAAAACAAGTGTATAAAATTATGAGTCAACATATGACCCTCATGGAAATCATAAACCAAAACCTACAATAGATACAAGATACACAAAAACCAAAACGAAAGGAAACCAAGCATAGTACCAAAGAAAAACCAAACCTCAACAGGAGAAACAAGAAGTGAACAGAGAACTACAAAAAAATGGAAAACAAGGAACAAAATGACATTAAGTATGTAGTTGTTGCTGTTCGGTTACTAAGTCATGTCCGACTATTTTCGACCCCACAGACTGCAGCACTGCCAGGCTCCTCTGTTCTTCACTATCTCCTGGAGTTTGCTCAAAGGCATGTCCATTGAGTCAGTGATGCCAACCAGCCACTCATCCCGTCATCTCCTCCATCTGCCCTCAATGTTTCCCAGCATCAGGGTCTTTTCCAATGAGTCAGTTCTTTGCATCAGGTGACCTAAGTACTGGAGCTTCAACTTCAGCATCAGTCCTTCCAGTGAATATTCAGGGTTAATTTCCTTTAGGATTGACTGATTTGATCTCCTTGCTGTCCAAGGGACTCTCAAGAGTCTTCTCCAAAAATAAAAAAGAGAGTCTTCTCCAGCACTACAATTCAGAAACATCAGTTCTTAAACCAGTACGTTGTGACATGCTTAGCAAAGTGCCTGACACATAGTAGGTTCTCAGTCTCTCCACCCCACCTGCCTCTGAAATTTAATTAGAATCAGTTATAAGCAATTAGAATTCTTCTTCTTTATCAAATCTGAATGTCTCATTACACTTAAAGTCAATTTCTTTAGTTTTTGATAAAAGACGAACGGTAACTTTCATGTATTTGAAAAACAGCCATAATAAATTATTTCCCCCCCTGTGACCAGTAATCTTAAGTTTTGATTCATGCAGTTAGTAAACAAGCTGAAAACATTGAGTCTGTGCGGTACACTGAATACTGTAATCATCTCACCTTTGATTGCCCTCTCAAGTTTGTATAATCCCTTCTATTGGAAAATTTAAAAACGCATATTACTCAGAACTCTAATCAACTATGAATGCTTTTTTTGTGTGTGTGTGTGAACTAATTCTTACCTATTTTTCCCGCTGCCAGAGAATTTGACAATAGTTTCCATTATGGAGCATCATTTTCTTATATTTTTCCTGTTTGTGATCTGATTCTTAATGAGCCATAAAAGAAATTAAGAAATAAGAAACAGGAGTCAACACAGAAAAAGAAATGTAAACAGAAGTTGTAAAACAATAGGAAGAGAAGGAAATGATTCCTTCCTCCCCTTCCTCTTTCCCGCCTCGTCCCTCCTCCGTTTCTCACAAAGCCCTCCGTCCACTGCAGGAGGTTCAGGAGTCCTCAGGTGGTTCGGAGCTCTGACCCTCACCTACCTCTGGTGAAATCACCTCTGTGACCTCAGACGTGAGGTCATTACATGAATGTCTTAACTCCCAACATCCACAAACAACCTCTGGGACTCCACGTGGGCTGCGTGTATATGATACAGCGTTTCCCATTCTCTCCAGCTGAGGGCTTTTGTTCTGTGTCAGGTGTGAACACCTGAACATCACGGCCAGGTCTCTGTGCTTAGCGTGTTGAGGGCTGTGATGCTGGGATGTGGGGAGGCCCCCACAGTGAGTCTGCTACCAGTTTCTCTCTGATGTGTTACCCTCTGCTAGACACTGTGTCTCCAACTAAAAAAGTGTATCAGTTCCTGCCGGTCTGACCTGCCTGTCTTGTCTTTCTTTGCACCATTAACTTGGTTGGTCATCTCAGCTAATTTGACTCCTGTGTCCACTGTGTTAACAGCTCACCTCTTCACATGATGTCTGGGGCCGCCGGATCCCAGACAGGAATTGCACACAAAGGAGAAAGAATGGGGAAGTAGAGTGGTTTGCGCGGTTGTGAGCTGTCTTGGCTGGCAGCCTGCTCTCCGTGTGGTAAAACACAGCTATTTGCAGCAATGACATGGGCTATTGCAGAGTTCTCTCTGTCCTGAACAAATAAGTTAAAATCTCTCTGCCTTATTTTTAACCCCCATGGGAAGTAGATAGCTGAACCCCCTAGTGGCCAACAGAATAAACAGGAAAAGATATAACAGCTGTTTCTGCCTGTGAAAGTCGTTTTTGTTTACTCTAGACATAGAACAGAAATCACTGCAGAAACATATTGAGCATTAGTGCATGTTGGTGGGGGTAGGGGGAAGAATTAATTACTGTGTCCCAGGCTGTCCTAAAGCATCACACTCACATACAAAGACTTTTGTTCTTGTTGTTCAGCTGCTCCGTTGTGCCCAACTCTTTGCAACCCCATGGACTTCAGCAAGCCAGGCTTCCCTGTCCTTCACTATCTCCCAGAGCTTGCTCAAACTCCCGTCCATTGAGTCAGTGATGCCATCCAACCATCTCACCCTCTGTCGCCTCCTCTTCTTCCTGCCTTCGCTCTTTGCCAGCATCTGGGTCTTTTCCAGTGAGTCAGTTCTCCACATCAGGAGGCCAAAGTATTGGAGCTTCAGCTTCAGCATCAGCCCTTCCAATGAATCTTCAGGGTTGATTTCCTTTAGGATTGACTGCTTTGATCTCCTTGTTGTCCAAGGGACTCTTAGGAGTCTTCTCCAACACCACAGTTCAAAAATATCAAAGACTTTAGCCATTTGTATTTTAACATTTTCATAACATAAAAGTGTAGCCAGGAAAACTAATTTTAGACTTTACATTGAAGAAGCTTATTATTAGGAAGCCGTTAAAAGCTATCAGTTGCATGTTGTTAAAATTGCTGTAGAAGCCAATATGTTGCTTGATTTTGAAGTCTAGTGGCCCAGAACAGAAAGTGGAGCTTGTCAAGGCTGCATGATTTCACACGAAAGCCTTTACTGTGAGCTTGTCAATGAAGGAAAGTTACAGGGCTCAAAATAACCTGGAGTTAAAACTCCCTCCAGTCCTCCCCACCATTCTATGCAAAACAAAGAAATCTCTCACCCGAAGGAAAAAAAAATGGACAATAAAGGTGATTACGCCCAGTTCCCAGCTGGTCCAGCCTCTGGCCCATCTCCAGAATTCCTTGCCCCAACCCTTTAAGAGAGCTGCTGCTGCTGCTGCTAAGTCACTTCAGTCGTGTCCGACTCTGTGTGACCCCATAGACGGCAGCCCACCAGGCTCCCCCGTCCCTGGGATTCTCCAGGCAAGAACACTGGAGTGGGTTGCCATTTCCTTCTCCAATGTAAGAAAGGGAAAAGTGAAAGAGAAGTCGCTCAGTCGTGTCCGACTCTTAGCGACCCCATGGACTGCAGCCCACCAGGCTCCTCTGTCCATGGGACTTTCCAGGCAAGAGTACTGGAGTGGGGTGCCATTGCCTTCTCCACTTTAAGAGAGAACTACTCCGAACTACCTTGGAGACGAACAGGCCCCCTTAAGACAGTAGATTTCCACGTATATGCCTATATACACTTACTCTTTTCTTGGGTTAGTGCAGCAACTCACTAATCTGACTGCTGCCCCTTCTCGCCTCATTAAAGGTGATCTGTTCCTGTAAAGTGCCCGTCTCCTTCCGAACCTCGCCTTCTCTAACTCCTTACCCTACAGTCATCTTACAAACTTCCCAAAACCATGAGGAGGAGTTCGCCTTCTCTGCAGTATGTTTCATTTATAAGTGGTGTTGTTGTTATTTAGTCTCTCAGTTGTGTCCAACTCTTTGTGTCCCCCTGGGCTCCTCTGTTCCCCTGGGATTCCCCAGCTGAGGACACTGGAGTGGGTTGCCATCCTCCCCTCCAGGGTTGTAACTAGAGCTGTGTGTAAACTATGTGTGATGTGCTTTCCTCTGCAGTGGTGAACTGCTTGGACCCAAGGCTTTGTGGAAAACGTGTCAGGCACCTGCACCAGAGCCTCCCAAGGGTTTTGAGTATGGAGTGTCATGTATCAGTATCAGTGCAAGAGGGGCTTCTACCTTCTGGGATCTTCCGCCCTCACTTGAACAGCCTGTGGGATCACTCTCTGCCCGAGTGTCTGGGTGAGTGGGGGTCATCTGGGCTCTCATGCCGCAGAGCCCTGAAAAAACACTGCCAACACAACATGTGTTTTGTTTTTTTAAGTATTCAAAAAGGTATTGACTTTTTATTCTACCTGACCCCATTACAAATCGTATTAGTTTTTATGATATCTTTAAAGAAATCACCAAATACAACTCAAACTAGTTTCAGGGGAAGAAAGGCACGGGGTGCAGGCCGTTCACAAACTGGTCCCAGAGGGCCAGGGACTCTGTCAGCTCCGCCTGGACCCTGCTGTCCCTGTGTCCACTCGTCAGTGCTCGTTTCCTGCTTCAGCCCGGCTGGTGGGCAGATCCTCCGGTTCACCCAGGTGCCAGCAGCCTCCAGACTGTGCCTCTCACAACATGCTGCCTCCCTGGGGACCCACGTTCAGAGATACTGCAAACGGCTATAGTATGGGAGTCTCCATCTATGGATCCAGTATCTGTGGCCGGAAGCATGGAGCACTCTGGGGGCCTCATTTGTCTCATCAGCACTTCCAGGACAGTCCAGTGTGAGCCTGATAAAGAAGATGGCACCCTGGTTGGCACTTCCTCTTGACCCTTAGGTTTAACCAAGAGGAAGAGCGGCGTGCTCCTCCGGGCAGACAGAATTACAGGTCACAGCTCTGGCTTCCCAGAAAACGTTATTAACAGTATGCAGATAAGGGCCGTTTTATTTTTCACCCGCTAGCTACATTATTACTTTCTTTCCCTTGAAATAGCATACTGTCCTTGAGTTCAAAGAGAATCGTCTTGTGTCTTGTTAAAACAGTCTGAAGATGAAGGAAAGGGGTCACTCTCCTTGGTCCTTTAAAAATCAATCAGAAACAAAACAATTCTTAGAATCAAAATCTTATCTTTTTAGTATTCATTTTCTGTGCATAGAGAAAATGGGAAATGACAATTATATTATGAATTGAAATACTGAAAAAACGTGATAGTCTATTTTACCCCTCATGATTACAGCGTCTTTGGTACATTTGCAGAGTGGACTGGTGCCGGAGACTTCTCCTGCAAGTCAAGGTCCCTCAAAGCCCTTTGAATCTGCCTGGAAACCTGTATCAAATTCTAAGTGTAACAATACAGTTAATTCCTACGGAGAAAGAGAGTGATGCCTTTCACAAACAAATGTACAAGCTTATAGGACCAAAACCACCCACATCTATGAATGTGTTACAGTTCTCAGCATATGTTGTGTGTTCTGGTTTTCTGTGGCTTCACACATGGGAACTTTTCAGAGAAATTAATTTTATTTTCTCCCCAAAGATATACCTAGCCTCTTCCCTGGCCTCCCCGAGACTTCCATTAGTGGTTGTGATGATGCCCCTGTGCCCCAGACCTCCAGGAACCAGCTTTTCACTGATGCCATTTTCCCAGGTGGCGCGTTCCCGCCTCTGCTGTCCTGAGCCGCTGGAGTTGCCGGGACTTGGGAACAGCGCTCTCAGAGGAGTGCTTTGTTTTCACAGGCTCTGCAGCGGCTAGGCTAGCTTCCATCTCTTTGTGCTGTTCACCGATTTTTTTATTTACCTGGAACTGATCGTTCACCAACCCTGTCACTGATTCTGCTCTAGTTAGCTTCTTTTTAGGACTCTAGATCCTATTCTCCTGTTCTCCGATGAGTGGATGCCAGGATGAGAGAGTGTCAGGGGAGGGCGAATGTGACTCGGGGCACTGCGGCCTTTCTGAAACCTGCCTCTGGTTGGTGTCGCTCTGCGGTTGCCGATGACCAAATGCAATCTCTCTTGGATGTAAAATCAGCTCCCTTTGGATCATTTCTGGCACCCTCAGTCCAGTTAGTTGTTTGAACATGGTATACTTTTTTTTTTTTTAGTGGTTAACCATAAAAATTTTGGACTTTACAAAAAGAGAGATAGAAGTCTTTACCATCCTATTGTAATCTGGATTCTAGAATTTTCCTTTTTGAGGAATAATGATCAGATGATTGGCCTCATTTGGTATAAAGAAATAAATGGAATACTTGAGGAAAAAATAAATCAGTAATATATTACTTTTTAACTTAAACATTTTATCCTCTATTTATATGTATATGCAGGATATATGTATATGTAGCTGATTCACTTTGTTGCACAGCAGAAACTAACATAATATTATAAAGCACCTAGATCCAATTTTAAAATACTAAAAAAAAAGACATTTTAGATTGCCACGTATTCAAGGAAAAATTGTTAGAATGGTCTCTCTAGGCATGTGATCTGGAAGAGGGAGCAGATTTGACTGAGTTTTGTCCCCATGCAAAGATACTAACTGAAGAAATAACGGTGGTAGCTTTGGCGGATCTGTGTTGGTCTCTATCATTTTTTACGAACACTGCTTACTTAGGATACAGTTAAGGGAAGATGGAAAAATTTAGGTAGATTACTTTCTTTTTGAAAACTTCAATGTCAATTTCTACCTTCAGCAAAGCTACCTTAATAAAAAAACAAACAAACGAAAAGCTTCACTGAGGACCCTTTTCTGGTCTTCAGTAATGTGTGAGGGAGGGTCGTCTGGAAGTTGATGCTCCTCATCCACAGGGTACCAGGGATGTGTTTTTGTTAATAGATGGTGATCATATGAGTCTCTGAAGTACAGTAACCCAACACAGAGCAGCTTAACAGAAACAATGTACTTTTTACTTTTTTTTCTTCTTAAGTGATATCGTGTGGACACTCCGGCGTCCCTGCCAACGCCATACTCACAGGAGACCTGTTCACGTATGGGGCCGTGGTCCACTACTCCTGCCGAGGGAGCCGCGGTCTCGTGGGCGACAGCAGCAGAGCCTGCCAGGAGGACAGTCACTGGAGCGGAGCCCTGCCCCACTGCACAGGTGGGCTGGTGCGGGCAGTCATCCACTGCGTGGATACGGACTGGCGGCACCCGTCTCCAAAGTGGCTACTAACCCATTCCAGCCGCGCACGCCCCTGGGACACATCGCCGGCGTCTGCGGCTTCTTCTCTTTGAATGAATGCCTGTCCCAGCACGGTTTCTCCTGCTGGAGCCCTGGGAGCCTTCCACCCATGACTAGGGAGCCTGCTCACCTTGACTCAGCTTGCCTTCCCTTTTCTCTCCTTCCGCTTCCTCTCAGTTCTTACACGTCTTTCCCATCTCCACCATCAACAATCACATCGGTCCTGTTTGGAAAAGAAATCATCTTAATTCTTCCATGAATGTTTCATAATAAAACTCAGTGGATCACACCTCTTATTTGATTTTTTTATTCCCAACACACCTTCCCCCATCTCCTTGTGGGCGTCCTCACCAGCATCTCCAGCGAGCAATTCCTGCACTCACTGACCCGTGTTTTGTTTCTTCCAAAGAATGTCAATTATTGTCACTACCATATTTTAATAAACTATTTTGATTTTAGTTACATGGAAACAATTTCTTAAGAGTCTTCTACTTTTGTGCTATCATAAAGAAAATCTTTCTTACAGGATTTCCGGAATACTATGACTGTGATCATGTTTGATACACATTTACATAAAGTTTTATTCTCTTTAAATATAACAACTCAGTTTTAGACAGCATCGTCTATTGCCAAGTGTGTTTGTGTTCTGCAGGAAATAACCCTGGATTTTGCAGTGATCCGGGGACCCCAGCCCATGGGTCTCGGCTTGGAGAGGAGTTTAAGGCCAAGAGTCTCCTGTGCTTCTCCTGTGAAATGGGCTACCAGTTGCGGGGCTCGGCCAAGCGGACGTGTCTGCTCAACGGGTCCTGGTCAGGACTGCAGCCCGTGTGTGAGGGTGAGTGGGTCCCAGCCTGAGAGTCAGAGCTGCAGGTGGAAACCAGGTAGCTCACTCTGAAATGACCAGTGACGTTCTGCAACATCTGACAGGTTATGCTGTTTCTACAATTAACCTGTTTTCCCCCCAAACATAAGAGAATCATCAGGAAGTCTTCTCCTGGTGACCATCTCCGTGTGGCACTCAGGGTGTTATGGCTGGTGGGGCTGAGAACGCGGGTGAAGGTGCTGTGAGCAGGGCAGGTCCTGACGGGGCTCCCTGCTGCTGACGGGGGCTCTCTGCTGCTGGAAGTCATTCCGTTCACATGTTATTTCATCTATTGGTGGCCCTTGTCTTAGTTTCTTGAAAACTTAAACAGTGAAAAAAGTAAGCAGTTTGAGAATAAGTCATGNGGCAGGTCCTGACGGGGCTCCCTGCTGCTGGAAGACATTTCATTCATATGTTATTTCCAGTCTGTCAGCGCCCTGGTCTTAATTTCTTGCACTTAAAAAAAATTAATTAACTTATTTGACTGTATGGGGTCTTGGTTCCATCATGTGGGATATAGTTCCCTGTTCAGTTCAGTTCAATCGCTCAGTCGTGTCCGACTCTTTGTGACCCCATGAATCGCAGCACGCCAGGCCTCCCTGTTCATCACCATCTCCCGGAGTTCACTCAGACTCAATGTCCATCGAGTCCGTGATGCCATCCAGCCATCTCATCCTCGGTCGTCCCCTTCTCCTCCTGCCCCCAATCCCTCCCAGCATCAGAGTCTTTTCCAGTGAGTCAACTCTTCTCATGAGGTGGCCAAAGTACTCGAGTTTCAGCTTTAGCATCATTCCATCCAAAGACATCCCAGGGTTGATCTCCTTCAGAATGGACTGGTTGGATCTCCTTGCTGTCCAAGGGACTCTCAAGAGTCTTCTCCAACACCACAGTTCAAAAGCATCAATTCTTCAGCGTTCAGCCTTCTTCACAGTCCAACTCTCACATCCATACATGACCAATGGAAAAACCATAGCCTTGACTAGACGGACCTTAGTTGGCAAAGTAATGTCTCTGCTTTTGAATATACTATCTAGGTTGGTCATAACTTTTCTTCCCAGGAGTAAGCATCTTTTAGTTCCCTGACCAGGGATCAAACCTGGGTTCCTTGCTTTGGGATCATGGAGTCTTAGCCACCGGACCACAAGGGAAGTCCCTCTGGCAAATTTAAACAGTGAAAAAACTAAAGGAGTTGAGAGTAAGTCATGTTTTCTGTAAAAATCTCACTTTGTTGCTGGGGTACCACACTATGAGTTCTTTCCCAACAAAACATAAATGAATTCATTTATTTGATTAGGAGAGCTTAATTGGATGTCAATTCATGATGTACTTATCCCAGACAATGCAAAGTGCTTTTTAAATAGCATTTAGTTTATCAAAATGGTGTCATCACTGACTCAAAGGACATGAGTTTGAGTAAACTTCAGGACATGGTAAAGGACAAGGAAGTTTGGCATGCTACAGTCCATGGAGTTGCAAGGAGTCGGACGTGACTTAGCAACAAATTCAGAAGTTCAGAGGGTTCCTATAAAATCCTTTTAAACTTTTCCCTTAAAATCTGTGTACTAAAAGAAGTTACTAAAATATTTCTCAAATATGCAATGTTCCACAAAATTGGTTATTTCCAATTGCATTGTACCTGGAAGAGGGTATGGCAACCCCCTCTAGTATCCTTGCCTGGAGAATCCCCATGGACAGAAGAACCTGGTGGGCTACAGTCCATGGCGCAAAGAGTTGACACTACTGAGTGACTGAGCACAACTGCATTGTGCAGAAATCATGGGAAGTTGTGTCAGTGATAGTTCAGTTACACTCAGAAAACCACAAATGATGTCTAGGAATATATGACTAATCTCTTCCCACTCCTGCACACACACTTAGAACTCTTAAAACTGTGGAGAATCTATCGCTTTCTGTTTTTTCTTACTTGCTATCATAGGTCCGTATCTTTGGGGCACACATTATTTTCTGTAGAAAGTGGGGTTATCAGCAACTTTTCATTGCCACAAAGGTTAGCCATGACCTATGTACTCAATCCCTTGACCGAGGTCACGCCCCTCCTAATGAATTTACCTTCTCTGAATCTCATTAAAAAATATATTAGATCCTGATGGGATATTTCAATAAATTTTAAAAACAGGTTCATGAATTACACAAGAAAAATATTTGAAAAATTCTTAAGCATCAAAACCCTTAAACTTCTGTAACTATTTTCATCACCTTAAATCATGTTTTCTTTTGTTAAGATCTAATCTTTGAATCACAGGCTCACTGACTTAGCTTTTCAAATGGATATATCTTACCAAGTTGTGTAAATGTAACTACATCTTTGGGGTAACTCCTAATCCTCTTTCCCAGGAGATTATGATAAAGTTGACCTTTATTCACATAATGGACATGTGATTAAAGTGATGATAATGAAAAGAAAAATACTCCTATGACTATGTCTATACAAGATGGTGGCATTTTGCACTTAGTATGGCTTTCAGGTGGCTCAGTGGTAAAGAACCCACCTGTCAATGCAGGAGATGCAGAAGACATGGTTTCAATCCCTAGGTTGGGAAGATCTCCTAGAGGAGGAAACAGCAATCCACTCCAGTATTCTTGCTGGAAGAATCCCCACGGACAGAGGAGCCTGGCGGGCTACAGTCCATGAGGTCACAAAGAGTCAGATGTGACTGAGCATCCATGGACATGTGTAATCTTACAACAGGGAGCAATTGTCTTTTTTATCGATTTTATAGTGAAGACACTACATGTTGAGAACTTGAATTGATCACTCACATTGATTTAACTTGTATGAGCAGAGATTCAAACCTATGACTAACTCAGTTTAACAGCAATCATCCTAATACAGCATGCTAAGTGAGCAATATTGATACCAGTAAACAATAATGTGTATTTGGAATAAGTATGATGCTACCTTATTACAAATTGAGTAAAAGACAATGATCTTTTATGAAAAGGAGGCACATTAACTAAATGTACTTTTAAAAAGATGTATTTAAAAAGAAATTTTAACTTGTAATTTTCAAAATATCTTGTTTTCTAGCATCCTTAAAATGTTATCTCTCATTTTGCCTAAGTGTCAGTCTTTGTATGCCTTGAAACCTCAGGACCTTGATATAAAAACAGATATGCTGACCCTGTTTCTAATCTACACTTTCATAGACATGATCATCAATGAAAGCATCCCTGTCGGGAAAAAAAAAGTTAACCATGAATTTGACTATATCAAATACAATATTAGAGGGGACTTTATAAACATCAGGGTGTCATTATTATGATGGACATTCCTTTACTGACAATACATTTGTCTGTAAATTAAGTTGAATATGTTTCAACAGTCACCTGCTTTATTTCAGCATTAGTCTTTCACAGGTCACTTTTGAAAATGGCTGCATAGATTTTAATATTCCAGATATGACTGGAATAATATATAGTGACACGAGTCTCTTTTGTTACAAGTTGGATCAATGCAGTTCTTTGCTATGTCAGGTTTGCACCCATACATAAGTGCATAGGAAGCAGTGGATCAGTGTCTGTGGAATGGAGTAATGTTCTTGAATAGGCTTGGATTTTTGCTAAGTGAAATTTCAATTTATGTCACAGCCGTCAAAGGACTCTGAGCTTTAGAGGATGTTAGGTATTGTCTGCCTCAGGACTGGTAAATGTATCTCATCTCAGATGTCAGCCAAGAAACCACTGAATGATCTGGGTTAGAAGGGATTGTAAGTCCAAACCTAGACTCATCAGGGAAGAAGGTTGTAACTGATTAGTTATAGCTGATGTAGAAAAGTGAAAGTGTTAATTGCTCAGTTGTGTCCGACTCTTTGAGACCCCAGGAACTGTGTAGCTTGCTAGGTTCCTCTGTCTATGGGATTCTCCAGGCAAGAATACTAGAGTGGACTGCCCCATTTCCTTCTCTAGAGAATTTTCCCAACCCAGGGATCTAAACATTACAAGCGGATCCTTTACTGTCTGAGCTACCACGGAAGCATAGTCACAGGCATAAAATCACCAACAAGTATACTTTTTGTCAAACAAGATCTAGTCCAATCTGAGAGTTATGTGCATTTAACATTATATGATAGGGAATTCATTAACTTCTATTATACTGACTTTTATTTTGCAATCTGTTTTCTTCCATGTTTTTAAGAAGAGTGTGTATTTGTTCACAGGCTAAGTTTGAAAGTGGAACAACTAAAAAGGCCAGAGTATTTCAAATATTTTGATCATTCTCAGAAAAGGGACTCATGATACATTGTTGGCATTAGAATTCACATTCTTTGTATGTCTGTCTATTGTGCATTATTGTGGGAGGATTAAGGAGGAAAAATAACCATTTTTATGGTAAATAGTTCAATGAAAAAAGGCAAAAAACCTGTAAAGGATTGAGAACATCACATTAATGCACACCCAGAAGCTGCTGAGTTTCCCTGTTTGCTAAGGAAAGAACATACATGGCATATTCAGAGGGCAGACCTGCCTCACTGCCCATCCCAGCTGAAGTCTTCATTCCTGTGCTTGATGACACTGTGGTCATTTGGAGAGATTTAAGTTGCGGCCATTCCAAAGCCAGTGGCACTAGAACTGCCTGCCAGTGCAGGAGATGAAACAGACTCAGCTTTGATCCTTGGGTGGAGAAGATCCCCTGGGGCAGGGAATGGCAACACAGTACAGTATTTTTGCCTGGAAAGTCCCTTGGACAGAGAGAGCCTGGCAGGCTACAGTCCATGGGGTCGCAGAGAGTCAGACAGGACTGGGCACTAATTCAGAGCTTTTATAGACAGGAGGAGGGCGCTACCTGCAGAAACAGCACAGACCGCTCTGACAGGCATCTGCAGGTGGGCCGTCAGGGGTCTCACCAGCGCCGTGCGGCTGTCTAGGTACAGCCAGTCTTCAGTTCCAGGGTCGGTTTGCTCCCATTTCCTGGAGGCCAGTCCTCAGACTTGAGGCAGCCTGTGTCATGGCTGCAGCCTGGGCATCACGCAGTTAGCTTCTCCACCTGGTGGGGGTTTCCGTTTCTACAAACGAGCTCACAGGACATGGCTCAGTATTATCTATGGCCCTGGAGGAGGAACTATTAAAGGTCCTGACTTAATGACTAAACTATTTTTATTTTGTCTTGTTGGACTGCTTTCTTTGGTTGGGCATTTTCTCACTTCTCTGATGAAACTCATTGTTTGGCTACAGTTTTTCTGCAGACGCAAGGCAGGCAGGGGAGGTGGGGGTGGGGGGAGGACCACAGTGTCCTTCCGATGACTTTTTAAACAAATGAGCAGTCTGTTACGCAGGTGGCCCTCGACCTCTCGAGCTTATTACGTGGTAACGGGTCTCCCCTGCTGTTCTGTCTCGCCACAGCTGTGTCCTGTGGGAACCCGGGGACGCCCACCCACGGCAAGATCGTCAGCAGCGATGGCGTGCTGTTCTCCAGCTCGGTGGTCTACGCCTGCTGGGACGGCTACAGGACCTCAGGGCTGACCACTCGCCACTGCACCGCCAATGGGACCTGGACCGGCACGGCCCCCGACTGCACGCGTGAGTGGCCGCCGTCCGGGCCAAATCCAGGTCCCCACAGCGACTCGTACTTGACTGAGAAAAAGGAGTTGATTTTACAGAGGGCTGTATTGTTTAATCCCTAGGGAGAAAACGATTATATCATATGTATGTTTGATAATATAACCACTCTAAGCACTTTTAGATTTTTCTTCACTTTCTTATTTATATGGTTAAAAATGCTTTGCCTGGCTGGTTGGGTTGGATATTACAAAACTGGATAAGAAAAGGCAAGGTTCTTTCTCTCTGTAGACCAGTTAGTCTGAAGGGAAATGGTGCAGGAGTCTGGTTCTCTGATCTCAGCCTGTGTCTCTGTCCTTGACTTTGTGGGGTGACCCCTCATGACATCTAGTTAAGGACAGAATGCAGATGACCGCTGTCATGCACACAGACAACTATCAGCAGAGTAGAAATAAACGGTTCCAAACATGCAGCCTCCTGACTGCCGGCCAGCGAAACTGTCCCCTGGAGATAGGCTGGTATCGCTGTGCTCAGCCAAGGCATCATCACTCTGGAGAGCAGCCTAAGGAGAGTCAAACAGAAACCAGGAATAAGTCATCCCATGATGATACTGTGTCTGTTCTCTGCTAATCAGTCATCAGCTGTGGAGACCCAGGGACCCTGGCTAACGGCGTCCAGTTCGGGACAGATTTCACCTTCAACAAGACTGTCAGCTACCTGTGCAACCCTGGCTACACCATGGAGCCCGCCACGCCCCCCACCATCCGCTGCACCCAGGACAGTACCTGGACTCACAGCAAACCGACCTGCAAAGGCGAGTGTCGGGGCTTCTCTTGAGCATCACTCACATGTGGAGAGTCTTTATTGAGTTAACATTTTACATCAGTTTGCAAGCATCCATGTAGACCTTCTATGTGCTCAGCATTCCTGTAAACTCATTCGCAAATATTAAATCACTTCCTTTTCTTACTACCTTAATCTTGGTTTTACAGCCCAGAGACTGACTCACAGAGAGCTGCAGTAAATTCTCAAGGTCACAGGTTAAGTCTTGCAGACATCAGGCTTCAAGGACAACTCTGGAGTCTGTGCTATGAACCCAGCTCTGCTGTCTCGGTGTGCGTGGCTGCGTTGAGTCTGTGGCCGTCATAACGGGGTTGGAGAGGCGGGTCAGAGCCGATCATCAGATAGAGCCGACCAGTGGCAGAGCCTGCCAGTGTCCTGGTGCCTGGTGGGCCTTGGTTGCTGACACTAAGGAAGCCCCACCATGAGGAGGGAATACAGGGAGGTTTCCAACTTGGCCAGTGGACTTTCCAGGGAGAGAGCAAGCGGGCGGAAGGGGTCTGGGGGAAGTAGGGGGGCTGGTGGACCGCTGATGCAGGGCTGATCTGCAGGGTGAGCGTCTCCACCGGCTCCAGAGGGAGCTGCAGGCCTTCTCGGCTGGGCGGGAGGGGCAGGGGCAGGAGAGGGCGTGGAGGCCAGCAGTGACCACACAGGAGAAAGGGGCGCCTTATCGTCGTTAGACAAGGGAGGGGGGAGAGCTGCGAGCTGGAGAAGCAGGAAACCTCAGGAGGAAGGTGAGGGTCCTGTCGAGTCTTGTGAGGTCAGAGGAGCCCCCACCCCGAGGGCCGTTTACCCGCTTCCGGCCTGGGCGGTTTTGGCCCATCCTGGTTTCCTCCCATCAGAGGGGGAGGAGCCCTGTCTCGTGTCCCTCTTTCCAGCTGCAGTTATTAACGCCGTGCAGTTCTGTGGCAGGTGCTAAGAGGGTGTTTAATGCAGCTCACACTGTCCTGTTGGGAGCATTCTAGCCCAGTGAGTGTGTCCATGGCGCTTATCCCTAGAACGTCTGATCTCTGGACTTCAGATACATTTGTGTAGATCTTGTCCCTCTGTTTAGTGTCTGTTGGATTAACAGTCCTTCCACAGCCAACCAAGCTCTCATGGAGGAGACCTCTCTCTCCTCCTGCTGGCCACCCTGTCCACTCCTCCCTGGAGCCACGTCACTCATCACTGTTCCCACCTGGGGGCCTTGTCACCTGATGTTGACCTGTCTATAGACTGTTTCCCCAGTCTTCACTTAGGGGTTCTGCAGAAATCTTTGTTGAATAAGTGGATAGATGGAGAGAAGGTGAATGGCAAGAGGAGGGCCCGTTTCCAGCTTCCGGACGTGCATGTGTGGTTGTGTCTGTGTGTCTTTCTCACGTGAGGAAGTGTGAGCACCTGTGAGAAAGTGCAGGTGAGGCAATACAGCTCAGTCTCCTCTCCCGTCGCCTTCCGTGCCCAGACTGTCAGAGGCAAACCTCCTCCAGTGTGAAGTCTCGGAGCCCTTGGGTCTTCAGGGAGCTCTTAGATCAGGTGTCGCAGAATAATGGCTGGAATGGGCGAGGCAGACGCCAGCACTAGTGGGCAAGTCACTCCTGGGAAGAGTGCTCTCCCTTGAAGCCCCTGGATGTGACAGAATCCTGGCAAACCGGTTTCTTACAGGGTCTTCTCTAACCACGCAAGTGTTGGTGCTCAATTCTTCAGCAAGTGCATCAGCAGCCTATGTATGTCTTTTGGAAACTATATGCTATGTTTATATAAAGAAAAAAGTACAGATAGAGAAATTCTTACCATCTGTGTATATAAACTCAAACATCTGTACTCACGTCATAGGACCACATTATGACTGGATTTGCCTCTGGTAAGGGCATGGCAACCCACTCTAGTATTCTTGCCTGAAGAATCCCCATGGACACAAGAGCCTGCGGGGCTACAGCTCATGGGGTCAGAACGAGTCAGACACACATAAAAAGACATCAATGGAATAGCATTCTTTCTTTCTTGGTCTTATACATACTGAGACTGTTGTTTACTTTCATGGTGTGAAATGTTTTGACTTTGCTTTTGTAGACTCGATCTAAATTAATGAGGAAATATTGGAGAAAAGTTTTATTCTTTTGATTTACTCTCTTCCTCAGTAATTTCGCTACTAAAAAATTTGGCCCCTTGTAGATGTCATTTGCAATGACATTGGAGCATTGTGTGGTGGTGGAAACTCTAGAATGTTGAATCCTGTTTGTTCTCTGACAGCCGTCACGTGTGGCCAGCCTCCTCCAGTCCAGGATGCGAAGGTGGAAGGAACAGACTTCCGCTGGGGTGCCAGCATCAGCTACAGCTGCGCCCACGGCTTCCAGCTCTGCCAGCCCGCCATCCTCTCCTGCGAAGGCTGAGGGGTCTGGAAAGGCGAGGTCCCCCAGTGCCTGCGTAAGTCCTCAGGAGCACAGACCACGGCACACAAGCCTCGGGCTGCAGTCTGAGGAGGAGAGTCTGCGGGACTTGTAGCCAGGGTGCAATAGGTTAAAGACTCCACGTTTGAGACCTGCTGCCCAAGGGCAGATTCTGTGCTTTTCTTCATCGTTGATTCCTAAGGATTTAACGTGTACGTGCTTTGTGACCCATTGGACTATAGCCCTCTAGGATCCTCTGTCCATGGGCTTCTCCAGGCAAGAAGACTGGAGTGGGTTGCCATTTCCTTCTCCAGGGGATATTCCCTACCCAGGGATGGAACCTGCGTCTCCTGCATTGCAGGCTGATTCTTTACCCACTGAGCCTTCCGGGGCTTAATGGGAGGATTTAATGGAAAGCAGTTAGAGAAGCTGAATAGACTAACCTGACCCAGGGGCACAGACTGTGCACTGACCTCCTGGTTGTCTTCTCTAGCTGTGGTCTGTGGGACCCCGGCACCCCTGCCGAGGGGCGCCTCAGCGGCAAGAGCTTCACCTACAGATCTGAAGTCTTCTTCCAGTGCAAGTCCCCCTTCCTCCTGGTGGGGTCATCCCGGAGACTCTGCCAGGCAGACAGCACCTGGAGTGGCGTCCAGCCCACCTGCATCGATAATGATGGCAAGACAGCCCTGGGGTGGGGAGAGGGCATTTCATTCTAAAGCTGGAGCGTTTGTGGGCACACAGGTGATGCTCTCCTGGGAGATGCTCTGTGCAGGCGCTGACCAGCCACGCTGCTGGCAGCCTCTTTTAAATCCTGCCGCAGAGCCTGGAGTTGATGTGACAAGTCATTTAAAAACAGCTCCTAGACTCTCTTACCCTGGCAGCCCTCTCTCTCAGCTGACAACCGCGATCTTCAGGGCAAAGACCAGTTTGCTGAAGATCTCACTGTTGCCGTGGCACCAGAAGGGCCCCCCACTTCAGAGCCTGACACCCTCTCCAAAACCACCTGCTCTGTCAGCCACAGCTGAAAGGGCTACAGGGTCAAGCGAGCTCTGTTGACTTTCCAACATGAAGTGAAACTTACAAATTAAAAGATTCTCCACATGACCTAAATCCTTCATTTTTAGACTAAATCTCTGTCTCTTAGGAAGGGTTCAGGTGGAAATTATACTGGTCGACAGTCACTGCGTCAGTGAGACAAGAACCAGAACCCTCCCTGCCTCCCTCCCAGCCTCCCTCCACCTTGCCCTGCAGACTGAGTGAGTGATGGCTGGTCGCTCCGCGCACCCTGCTTCCCCGAGTGGGAGAGGGCCTTCTGCACACACGCAGCAAGCACAGAATGACTTATATCCCTGGTTTTTTTCTAAGAAAGTAAATATCTACTTAAAAATACAGTGTCAACAATAATTTCTTTGAAACACTGCTTTTTCTAATTAAAGTTTACTGCCATCGGGCTAAAACTATTGCTTTGCTTTCAGTTCAGTTCAGTTCAGTTGTTCAGTTGCATCCAACTCTTTGCGACCCCATGAATCACAGCACGCCAGTCCTCCCTGTCCATCACCAACTCCCGGAGTTCACCCAAACTCTTGTCCATCGAATTGGTGATGCCATCCAGCCATCTCATCCTCTGTTGTCCCCTTCTCCTCCTGCCCCCAATCCCTCCCAGCATCAGAGTCTTTTCCAATGAGTCAACTCTTCACATGAGGTAGCCAAAGTATTGGAGTTTCGGCTTTAGCATCAGTCCTTCCGAAGAACACCCAGGACTGATCTCCTTTAGGATGGACTGGTTGGATCTCCTCGCAATCCAAGGGACTCTCAAGAGTCTTCTCCAACACCACAGTTCAAACCATCAATTCTTCGGCACTCAGCTTTCTTCACAGTCCAACTTTCACATCCATACATAGGTATTTCTGAAAAACTAAAAAAAAAAAGTTTTCTTCTCTTCCCAATAGGTTAGTTTCTCTTGAAAACATACTTTTTTAGAGTTATCCATTTTGTTTTCCCATCAGCAGCTAGAGAGCTGCCGTACTGAAGCCACTCATTGATTGCTGAAGTACTACAATTTTTTAGAAAAATATCACTGTTGGTCTACCATATGCTTTTACTTTGAAGCATTAAGTATATTCCCCATTTCGAAATCTTGAGGAAAATTAGTTTAAGACATTTAGAATAATAGACCAAATGAGATGGTGATTAATTAGATCAAAAAATAAAAGGTCATAATAGGTAATTATTGAAGAATACATATCATTAACCAAAGAATACAGTATGTCAGTAGAGAAAAATTAAAACAGAGAATGTAGAAGAATGTGCTTCTTCTGACATAGAAAATAATATTCACAGCAATTTAGAGTCTGATAAAGCACTAAAGATTAACATCTAAAGAAGTCAGAAAAAAGATGAAAATAGCAATTTAATTTTTTAACTTTCTTGCAAAACATCTTGCCCACTTGTCAAAACACAATTTTCTGAATTCTGAAAGGCCTTTTAGTGAAAACATTAGAATTTCTGTAACAACCATATCTGGTTCTGATTTTTTTTTAAATTGTAAGTTTCAGATCCTGCTCATAACACCTGCCCAGACCCTGGTACTCCACAGTTTGGAATACAGAAGAGCTCAGGAGGATATGAGGTATTCCATTTTTATTTTACTATGTTTTCCATGTCAAAATGTAATTGAACTTAAATATACACGTGTTTATGTAGCATATCTGACTCATGTTACATTTGCCCAAATATAGTCCATTCAGAGAAGATTTCTGCTTATTATTTTAACTGTTAGAACTGAGACAACTGTATCTTATTCACACAGGATTAACTGGTATAGGAATTTCTGTTTGAAAGCATGTATATTTCTGTCTGCTGAACTGACACAGCAAATCTCAGATCAGGGTGATTTGCCACTGATTCACATAAGACGACCCCACTTGGTGACCAGATAGAATAGGTGAATAACATTAAATTCCAGAGACAAAAACAGAAGAAGAAAATGCCTTCAAAGTACATTAACACGAATATCAGAGAAATGCCTGAAAATGGAAAGTAAAGAAGCTTGAAATGAAATATTTCAACCATCTTAAGTAACTGAGTGACTTTGGGTTCTCTGATCAGACGGCTTTGAAAGCCAGAGCTGAACACACACACTGCTTTCAGGTTACTGGTCCCGTTCGCTGAGAATAAGTCTCTTCTTCAGCCGCTTCTCCCCCTTTCTCCTGAAGTGTGAACTGTCCTCGTTTGATTGCCCTGATGTCACCCTGGCTCCTTCCTGGCAGCCTTGGCTCACTCGGCAAGGACAGCCTCAAAGGTCCCCAGGGTTAAGGCTAGCGCATTTTATGCAGGGTCTTGTGTGTGGCCTTACAGCTTCAGGTAACGTTTTCTGGCATATGCTGAACATATTGCAATACCAGAAAATACAAGATGTGGGTGTTCTCACTAACTCACCATGAGAAACCCGAGTTGTGGTCACCCCTGGTTCCAGTGATCCCTAACTCGCCTGCATGTGGCCTGTGATAAGTGAACCTTCATGACCATTGCTTTCAGTGACACAGTCCTGTGATCTGCTGCGAGAAGCTAATTGGGAGGGGTGAGCCCACCATTCCCCTTATGACACAGTAGTTACGCTATCCCGGAAAACAGGTTGGACCCAAGGCAAGATTTACTAATCATTTTAAAACCCAGATGCCATCTTTTAAAGAGATGACTGAGACCATCAGAAGAATAATTCTGGAGGATTCTACGATGGAGTCCTTATCAATCTCCAAGCCAGTTCTGAGTCGTTCAGTTGTGTCCGACTCTTGGCGACCCCATGGACTATAGCCTACCAGGCTCCTCCATCCATGGATTTTTCAGGCAAGAGTACTGGAGTGGGGTGCCATTGCCTTCTCCAAAGTAACTTGCTAACAAGCACTAATTGCTTAGAATAGGACTTGTTGTTTAGTCTCAGCGTCATGTCTGACTCTTGCAACCCTAAGGACTGTAGCCCGCCAGGCTTCTCTGTCCATGGGGATTCTCCAGGCAAGAATACTGGCATGGGTTGCCATTTCCTCCTCCAGGGGATCTTCCCAATCCGGGGATTGAACCCAGGTCTCCTGCATTGGCAGGTGGACTCTTTACTGCCAAGCCACCTGGGAAGCCCAGAATAGGACTAGCAGAGGGGAAAAAAAAAAAAAAAAAAGGAAAAGAAAATTATCACAAACTAAAGAGAGACAAGGCTAAAACTAAAGAAAAAAGGTATACTTTTTTAGTCAAATAAACTGCTTCTAAATAATCATGAGTCACTGTATCTAAGACCTCACACGATCCATTGAACAACCTGTACTATGTCTAACANAGAAAAGGAAAAGAAAATTATCACAAACTAAAGAGAGATAAGGCTAAAACTAAAGAAAATAGGTATACTTTTGTTACCCAAATAAACTGCTTCTAAATAATCATGAGTCACTGTATGTAAGACCTCACACGATCCATTGAACAACCTGTACTGTGTCTAACACTGCCAAGCAGATGTGGGTTTGATCCCTGAGTTGGAAAAATCCCCTGGAGAAGGAAATGGCAGCTTAATCCAGTATTCCTGTCTGAGAAATACCTTGGACAGAGGAGCCTGATGGGCTGCAGTCCATGCGGTCACAAAACAGTTGGACACAACTGAGCAACTGAACAAGAACAGCTGTGTCTGGCACTGTGACCCGCATTTTACATGGGCACGTTGACTCAGGCTTGACCTTGGAGCTGCTTCCAGCGCGAGTGTGTCCATGCCACCTCTGAGCTTGCTGCTGGCTCTCCCCTCCAGGTTGGAAGCATGGTGTTTTTCCGGTGCCGAAAAGGTTACCACATCCAAGGCTCTACAACTCGAACTTGCCTGGCGAACCTGACATGGAGTGGCATCCAGACAGAGTGCATCCATAAGTGTGACCTGTGCAAGGGCAGGGCCTGTCCGCTCTCCAGCAGCTGGAAGGATTCACCTTCCTGAGAAACAATGAGGGGCTTATTTTTGTTTGTTTGCTTTCCATTCCCTAAACTCATTTCTCAGAGTCTGATCCCCTAGAACCATCAGCAGCAGCACCCAGAGTTGGTTGAAGTTCGAATCTTGAGTCCCATCCTAGACACCCCTGCGGTATCTGAGGCTCTGGGGGCCAGGGGCAGGTCGGGTGAAGAGGAGCAGGGGNTGTTTGTTTGCTTTCCATTCCCTAAACTCATTTCTCAGAGTCTGATCCCCTAGAACCATCAGCAGCAGCACCCAGAGTTGGTTGAAGTTCGAATCTTGAGTCCCATCCTGCACACCCCTGTGGTATCTGAAGCTCTGGGGGCCAGGGGCAGGTCGGGTGAAGAGGAGCAGGGGGACCCCAGTCTGTAGTCCCCAGGCAGCCCCGGTGATACCCAGGCCCCAAAGCCTGAGAAACTGCCCTTAACCAAAGACCGGTGAATAACATGCTGGTTAACATCGCTGAGAGAAAACGGGCATGTGCTACTGCTCCCCTAGGAAGCTCACCTCAGGTCACGAAAGGTCATATGACTCATCAGAATATTAATACAGGCGTTTACACTATTCTTTTTGGAGTCCATATGAATTGATAATTCAAATACTTAGGTTGTATATGTATGTATATATACGTAGGTGTGTGTGTCTGTGTGTGGAACTAGTTAACATTAGGTCTTCATTACCTTGAAAATTTGGAGAAGGAAATGGAAACGCCTCCAGTATTCTTGCCTGGGAAATCCCATGGACAGAGGAGGCTGGCAGGCTACAGTCTAGGGGTCACAAGAGTCGACCTAGCAACTAAACCACCACCACCTTCAAAGTCTGTCAAAGTGAAAAATATTACAATACTTAAAAAGATTGCATTAGTGACATTAATCATATAAACTTGTTTTATAATACTTGGCCAAGTCCTATATTTGAGATATAAATGTGCACTCTATAAAGAATGATAACTTATTTGAGATCAAGCAGGGCTTCCCAGGGGGCGCTAGTGGTAAAGAACCCACCTGCCAATGCAGGAGACATAAGTAAGTGACTTGGCTTTGATCCCTGGGTCAGGAAGATCCCTGGGAGGAGGGCAAGGCAACCCGCTCCAGTATTCTTGCCTGGAGAATCTCATGAGCAAAAGAGTCTGGCGGCTACAGTCCATAGGGTCACAAATAGCTGGACATGACTGAAGCAATTTAGCACAGCACACACATACAGCACAGCATGTTACAACCTTGGGGCGCCCCGGTGGCTCAGCAGTAAACAATCTGGCTGCTAATGCAGGAGACAAAGGTTCGATTTCAGGGTGGGAAGAACTCCTGTGGAAGGAAATGGCAACCCACTCCAGTATTCTTGCCTGGAAAATCCCCTGGACAGAGGAGCCTGGCAGGCTACAGTCCATGGGGTCACAAGTGTCAAACACAACTTAGCAACTAAACAACAAAAACAATTACAACCTTATTTACTCCTAAATGATATTTTTAGAGGAAATAAGAATCTATATATTTCAATTAACTTTCTAAACACACAGTGGATTTTGACCAAAATTAATTATTTATTTAACTGAGCAGTAAATTTTCTAGTTGTCACTGGACAAAAATCAAAGCATTATTTTAAAGTATGCATTAATCTGTCTATGTTTAAAGGACTGTTCTTTTAGGGAAATTTAACATATTATTTATCTTAGTGTTAGTTGCTCAGTCATGTCTAATTCTTTGCAACCCCATGGACTGTGGCCCGCCAGGCTCCTCTGTCCATGGCATTCTCTAGGCAAGAATACTGGAGTGAGTAGCCATTCCCTTCTCCAGGGGATTGTCCTGACCCAGAGATTGAACTTGGGTCTCCTGCATTGCAAGCAGACTGTTTACCATCTGAGCCACCAGGGAGGCCCCACATACCTTAACAGTATGTCAGAAGTGTTTATTTTAAAGCTATGATTCCTAAATTTATATAGCATAATTACATACACATGTGTATGCAAAGAAGGAGACTAGATAGATGATAAATAGAAGACAGACAGATAGAGACAGAAGAGGAGGAGAGAGTGAGGGAGGGGTAGGGAGAGAGGAAGAGAGAGACCTGGCAACACCAAGGCTCTGCTGTGCTGTAAGCTGCAGAGACCGGAATGTCAGTGATCTGTAAAGCTCCTGTATTCTCAATTTTAAATGGTAAACTAACTTTATAGCCATTTCTATCTCTTTCTCTGTATTTCCTCTGACACATATGCTTAGGCTCCAATGGACTTACTAATGGACTAAATCCCATTTCAGCTCACGCCTGCTGCCAGCCTTAAACACCAGCCCATGCAGATGTGAGAGCCATCGACCTCCCCACCTTTGGCTACACCTTGGTGTACACCTGCTATCTGGGATTCTTCCTAGCAGGTGGATCTGAGCTAAAATTCTAAGAAACAGAATCCAACAACATATTAAAAAGATCACACATCATAACCAAGTGGGTTTTATCCCAGGGATGCAAGGATTCCTCAATATTTGCAAATCAATCGATGTGAATCACCATATTAACAAACTGAAAGATAAAATCCATACAATTATCTCAACAGATGAGAAGAAAGCTTTTGACAAAATTCAACACCCATTAATGATAAAAACTCTCCAGAAAGTAGGCACAGAAAGAACATACCTCAACACAATAAAAGCCATCTATGATAAATCCACAGCAAAGATTATCCTCAATAGAAAAACCCTGAAAGCATTTCCTCTAAAATCAGGACTAAGACAAGGGTGCCCACTCTCACCGTGGGGATGGTCCTATCCTTGTCTCCTGTACAATGTCACGAACCTCATTCCATAGTTCATCAGGCACTCGTATCTATCAGATTTACACCCTTAAATCTATTTCTCACTCTCACCACTACTATTCAACATAGATTTGGAAATTCTAGCCACAGCAATCTGAGAAGAAAAAGAAATAAAATGAATCTGATTGGAGAAGAATTAAAACTCCCACTGTTTGCTGATGACATGACCCTCTACATAGAAAACCTAAAGACACGACCAGAAATTACTAGAGCTAATCAGTGAATATAGTAAAGCTGCAGGATATAAAATTAATCCACAGAAGTCCCTTGGATTCCTATACACTAACAATGAGAAAACAGAAAGAAAAATTAAGAAAACAATCCCATTCACCATTGAAATGAAAAGAATAAAATAGTTAGGAATAAATTTACCTAAAGAAACAAAAGACCCATATATTTAGGAAACTGTAAAACGCTGATGAAAGAAATCGATGTCACAAATAGATGGAGAAATATACCATGCTCATGGATCAGATGAATCAATTTAGTGAAAACGAGTATACTACCCAAAGAAATCTATAGATTCAAAGCAATCCCTATCAAGCTACCAACAGTATTTTTCACAGAACTAGAACAAATAATTTCACAATTTGTATGGAAATACAAAAAAACCTCGAATAGCCAAAGCAATTTTGAGAAAGAAGAACGGAACTGGAGGAATCAACCTGCCTGACTTCAGGCTCTACTATAAAGCCACAGTCATCAAGACAGTGTGGTACTGGCACAAAGACAGAAATATAGATCAATGGAACAAAATAGAAAGCCCAGAGATAAATCCACACACCTATGGACACCTTATCTTTCACAAAGGAGGCAAAAATATACAATGGAGAAAAGACAACCTTTTTAACAAGTGGTGCTGGAAAAACTGGTCAATCATCTATAAAAGAATGAACCTAGAACATTTTCTAACACCATACACAAAAGTAAACTCCAAATGGATTAAAGATCTAAATGTAAGACCACAAACTATAAAACTCCTAGAGGCAAAATAGGCAGAACACTCTCTGATATAAATCACAGCAAGATCCTCTATGACCCACCTCCCAGAGTAATGGAAATAAAAGCAAAAATAAACGTACCTGATTAAACTTAAAAACTTTTGCACAACAAAGGAAAATATAAACAAGGTGAAAAAGCAGCCTTCAGAATGGGAGAAAATAACAGTAAATGAAACAACAAAGAATTAATCTCCAAAATATCCAAGCAGCTCATGCAGCTCAATACCAGAAAAATAACCCAATTAAAAAATGGGTCAAAGAAATAAACAGACATTTCTCCAAAGAAGACAGATGACTAACAAACACATAAACAGATGCTCAACATCATTCATTATCAGAGAAATGCAAATTAAAACCACAATGAGGTACCACTTCACGCTGGTCAGAATGGCTGCCATCAAAAAGTCTACAAACAATTAATGCTACAGAGGGTGTGGAGAAAAGGAAACCCTCTTACACTCTTGGTGGGAATGCAAACTAGTACAGCCACTATGCAGAAAAGTGTGGAGACTCCTTAAAAAACAGGAAACAGAAAAAGAATTGCCATACCACCCAGCAATCCCACTGCTGGGCATACACACTGAGGAAACCACAACTGAAAGAGACATGTGTACCCCTTTATTTATTGAGCCCATCTTTGCATGAAGTGTTCCCTTGGTATCTCTGATTTTCTTGAAGAGATCTCTTGTCTTTCCCATTCTATTGTTTTCCTCTATTTCTTTGCATTGATCACTGAGGAAGGCTTTCTTATCTCTCTTTGCTATTCTTTGGAACTCTGCATTCAAATGGGTATATCTTTCCTTTTCTCCTTTGCTTTTTTCTTCTCTTCTTTTCACAGCTATTTGTAAGGCCTCCTCAGACAGCCATTTTGCTTTTTTGCATTTCTTTTTCTTGAGGATGGTCTTGATCCCTGTCTTCTGTACAATGTCATGAACCTCTGTCCATAGTTCTTCAGGTACTCTATCAGATTTAATCCCTTGAATCCATTTGTCACTTCCACTGTATAATCGTAAGGGATTTGATTTAAATCACACCTGAATGGTCTAGTGATTATCTCTACTTTCTTCAATTTAAGTCTGAATTTGGCAATAAGGAGCTTATTATCTGAGCCACAGTCAGCTCCTGGTCTTGTTTTTGCTGACTGTGTAGAGCTTCTCCATCTTTGGCTACAAAGAAAATAATTTGATATCAGTATGATGTCCACGTGTAGAGTCTTCTCTTGTGTTGTTGGAAGAGGGTGTTTGTTATGACCAGTGTATTCTCTTGACAAAACTCTGTTAGTCTTTGCCCTGCTTCATTCTGTACTCCAAGGCCAAATTTGCCTGTTACTCCAGGTGTTTCTTGACTTCCTACTTTTGCATTCCAGTCCCCTATAATGAAAAGGGGACTTCCCTGGTGGCTCAGATGGTAAAGCGTCTGTCTACAATGTGGGAAACCTGGGTTTGATCCCTGGGTTGGGAAGATCTCCTGGAGAAGGAAATGGCAATCCACTCCAGGACTATTGCCTGGAAAATCCCATGGACAGAGGAGCCTGGTAGGCCCCAGCTCATGGAGTCGCAAAGAGTCAGACATGACTGAGCAACTTAAAAAAATAATAATAATAATGAAAAGGACATCTTTCTGGGGTGTCAGTTCTAGAAGGCCCAGTAGGTCTTCAGAGAACCGTTCAACTTCAGCTTCTTCAGCATTACTGGTTAGGGCATAGACTTGAATTACCATGATACTGAATGATTTGCCTTGGAAACAAACAGAGATCATTCTGTCATTTTTGAGTGTATCCAAGTACTGCATTTTGGACTCTTCTGTTGACTATGATAGCTACTCCATTTCTTCCAGGAGAAACGCCGGGCTGGATAAAGCACAAACTGGAATCAAGATTGCCGAGAGAAATATTAATAACCTCAGAGATATGGAGATGACACCACCCTTATGGCAGAAAGCGAAGAACTACTAAAGAGCCTCTTGATGAAAGTGAAAGAGGAAAGTGAAAAAGTTGGTTTAAAGCTCAACATTCACAAAACTAAGATCATGGCATGTGGTCCCATCACTTCATGGCAAATAGATGGGGAAACAGTGAGAGACTTTATTCTGGGGGGCTCCAAAATCACTGCAGATGATGACTGCAGCCATGAAATTAAAAGACACTTACTCCTTAGCAGGAAAGTTATGACCAACCTAGACAGCATATTAAAAAGCAGAGACATTACTTTGCCAACAAAGGTCCAACTAGTCAAGGCTATGGTTTTAACAATAGTCATGTATGGATGTGAGAGTTAGACTATAAAGAAAGCTGAGCACCGAAGAATTGATGCTTTAGAATAGTGGTGTTGGGGAGAAGACTCGAGAGTTTTTTGGACAGCAAGGAGATCAAACCAGTAAATCCTAAAGGAAATAAGTCCTGAATATTCGTTGGAAGGACTGATGCTGAAGCTGAAACTCCAATACTTTGACCACCTGATGTGAAGAACTGACTAATTTGAAAAGACGCTGATGCTGGGAAAGACTGAAGGCAGGAGAAGGGGATGACAGAGGATGAGATGGTTGGATGGCATCATTGACTCAATGGACATGAGTTTGAGTAAACTCCAGGAGTTGGTGATGGACAGGGAGGCCTGGCGTGCTGCAGTCCATGGGGTTGCAAAGAGTCAGACACGACTGAGCGACTGAACTGTGTACTCCAATGTTCACTGCAGCACTGTTTACAATAGCTAGGACGTGGAAGCAACCTACATATCCATTGGCAGATGAATGGATAAGAAAGTTGTGGTACATATACAGAATGGAATATTACTCAGCTATAAAAAAGAATGCATTTGAGTCAGTTCTAATGAGGTGGATGAAATTGGAGCCTATTATACAGAGTGAAGTTAGAAAGAAAAACACCAATACAGTATATTAATGCATATATATATGGAATTTAGAAAGATGGTAACAACGACCCTATATGCAAGACAGCAAAAGAGACACAGACATAAGAATAGACTCTTGGATTCTGTGAGAGAGGGTGAGGGTGGGATGATTTGAGAGAAGAGGATTGAAACATATGTATCATCATATGTGAAATAATGACGTCTAAGTTTCACACATGAAGCAGGGCACTCAAAGCCGGTGCACTCGGACAACCCAGAGGGATGGGATGGGGAGGGAGGTGGGAGAGGGGTTCAGG
Organism: Cephalophus harveyi; assembly: GCA_006410635.1. Classification (NCBI taxonomy): domain Eukaryota; kingdom Metazoa; phylum Chordata; class Mammalia; order Artiodactyla; family Bovidae; genus Cephalophus; species Cephalophus harveyi. Next base: position 416,098 of record SJYT01005547.1, read on the forward strand.
ACGGGGGCAGGGATACATGTACACCTGTGGCTGATTCATGTCAATGTATGGCAAAAACAACCATAATATCGTAAAGTAATTAGCCTCCAATTAAAATAAATTTTAAAAATCTGGAGAAACAAACATTGCTTTGGTTTGATATTTTTTCAAACTTATTTCAAAATAAATGTTTTTTCAAAATGATAATTTGTCTTTTTACTTGTAGATAAAGGAGTGAAGAAGTTAATGAAACAGTTACTAAACTCCAGGTTTGTATACCAGAAGTTACAGATTTAAATCAAATAAGATGATCAGTTCTCTACTATACTCTGTGCAGCCAAACAAATTTCTGATTCGTTTAGTCCATGAACAAATTAATGTTTCAGTTATTTAAACACCAAGCCCATACAGGTTCCTGTTCCCCTCATAACTGTGGTTTGTTAATGGAATATCAGTACTTTACTTAAGACTTCTGCCGCTGTCCCACGCTGTTTTACTGAAAGGAGGCTTGGGCACTTTGTAGGCAGAAGTGGACATCAGATGTTGAACCGGAATGAGGTATACAGGGAGCCTTATAAAGAGGGTTGTGCGTCTTTCCTCCACATGAGGATTGCTACAGTAAACAACGCATCATGACAGCATCAGCTGTGCATTCCAGCAGTTCAGTTGTGGGGTACATCCTTCCCCAAGTATCTCCATCATCAGACATCCTCTGTCTCTGATACATTAATTCTCGCTTTCTGTTGTGTGTGATACCTTGCTTAATGCATGCGGCAGCAAACAAGAAAGGTGCAGGCTTATTTCCTAATGAAGATGTTCGTTACTCCAAATCACCTGGCCTGTTGTATGTTATAAATTTAGAGAATATTTAAACAATATAGTGTGTCCCCAAATTATAATGTAAGTCAGACTTAAACACAGAACAGAAAACACTTAGATAAGTTACATTTTCTGGAGTTTTCTTTATTCAGGTTTTCACACTGGTTTCTTAGACATAAACTCTGTTCCAGGATCAAATGTGGAGAGAGTATATGAAATGCTGTAAGTTCAGTCACAGTTGCTCGGTTTTGCATTTAATTCTTAGATGAGGCAGAAAGTTCCAACATGGCTAAAGGAATTCAGGCATTGTACACCATGAAGTATGAGACCTACCTTAAAAATTTTTTTCTGAACTATTCTATGTAAATGTTATTTACAAATCAAACACAGAAATCACTGCTCTATCCAGGCAATGTTTTCTTTGATTGAAGGAAACACAATGGGTGGTGGTGGTATGTCCTGTTTGCTGATTTTGTCAAGGTCAGTGACAAGTCTGCAAGCTTTTTTAATTTATTTTTAATTGAAGGATAATTGCTTTACAGTATTGCACTGGTTTCTACCAAACATCAGTATGAATCAGCTGTAGTGCTGCAGACTCTACCTCAGTGTGCCCTATCCTCTCTGAAGGGAAGCACTGATGAAACGGGCCTCTTTGTATAGGCACACAGTCTAGCTTGGTGGTGGTATGTCCTGTTTGCTGATTTTGTCAAGGTCAGTGACAAGTCTGCAAGCTTTTTTAATTTATTTTTAATTGAAGGATAATTGCTTTACAGTATTGCACTGGTTTCTACCAAACATCAGTATGAATCAGCTGTAGTGCTGCAGACTCTACCTCAGTGTGCCCTATCCTCTCTGAAGGGAAGCACTGATGAAACGGGCCTCTTTGTATAGGCACACAGTCTAGCACCTCCACTGTGGTGGTTACATTACACTGCAAACCGCCAGCAGCAGGTCAGAGGGCAAGGACCCAAAAGGATCCTCCACGTCCCCAGTGGTAGCAGCTGAGCACACTCAGAGCTGCCCCGCCGACCTGCTCCTGCTGCCCAGCCTGGCTGGCCCACCCAACCCGCCAAAGAGAGGACCTAGGCACATTCACAGCTTCCACTGGGTATGTCCCTTCCGAGTAGGGAAAGTGATCTGGATGCTGTTTAAAAGGCTATTTATTTTAGAAAAGGAAAACGAGGCATCTCGGGCTTGCTGATGAAAAGTGGGCCTCGATGATACTGCTGACAACGGGCCTGCTCAGTGTCCTGGTCAATCAGCAGCTGTGTCAGAGGCCTGTGTCAAGTCTCTGCTTCAAACCTGAGTTTTAAAACTATTACTATTAGGAAGTTGGGTCCATCAAAGCCCTTGTAGCAAGTGCTGACATTGTTCTGTTGTTGGGAGACGTCTTTAGGGTCAGCCTGTCTGGGAAAACAGGCAAACGTCCAGTGGAGCCGGAAAGAAAAGCACAACCAGGGACACTGTGCTTTGACCTCATCGCACTGTGGCCATAAGTGCGTTTGCTAAAAACACATTTAGGGAGACAAGCATCTTTCTTTATACCTAGGAAGTCCAAAAGTACCTTCTGACCAGTCCCACTCACGGTGGATGTCATCCAACTAAACATTTTACACATATCATGAGACAGAGCAGAGAGAAATTTAGTGGATTCACTGATGCATATTTACATTAATTCCCCTGTAAAATGTTACAGCAATATTGTAAAAATAGCAGGATTTTATACTTATTTATTAGCAGAAATGTGAAAAGTTTTGTTTGTAACCAGTGAAAAGAGAGAATAGCTCAATAATCTTGGTAAGAATTCCTGTCCCAGATGAGTTGTAATATTTTAAGAAGACAGTTTGCCTTTGGTTTTTGACGTCATGTAGTCTAGCGTTCTTACCAGTTCTGGACTATTTCTCATCTGGGGGATTAGATGAGAGATTGGCTTTACTGACAAAATGAAGATCTTGGGAAATTAAGCACCTTTGTTTCCGTAAGCCGGGTCTGAGCAGTCAGAGTGGTGCTGTGAAATGCGGGCTTTCTGGGGGCAGAAGGGTCCTGGCAGATGTCAGCTCCTCTGAGCCTCCTAAGTCTTCCCACAGCAGGTGGACTCGGATAGTCAGTGACGTGGCAGTAGCGATCTGCAGGTCAGCCTGACTGATGCAACCTTACCTAGTGTCTGCAGTCCCAGTTCACTACACACGCTGGCCCTGGCGGATCTGGTAACACAGGTGCGCTGGCATCCACCCCAGTGACAGATGACTGTCTGCATGTCACAGTAACCTGCCTGCTCCCGGCCCGGCTTACCTGACTCCTACAAACCTGCTGTGAAGGGACACAGAGACAGGTCTTCTCCGTCATCACCATCGTCACTGTCGTGCTGTCTTAATGAGCAATGCTATGCTTTCTGTGTATTAAAACGTCTAATGTAATTGTTCTGTGTGTGCTAACATTCGTCTGTTTTTTCCCCCCACAGTTCCTTCAGATGTGTTTTTCATCCATTCGGCGAGGAATGAAAGAAAAGCACAACCAGGGACACTGTGCTTTGACCTCATCGCACTGTGGCTATAAGTGCGTTTGCTAAAAACACATTTAGGGAGACAAGCATCTTTCTTTATACCTAGGAAGTCCAAAAGTACCTTCTGACCAGTCCCACTCACGGTGGATGTCATCCAACTAAACATTTTACACATATCATGAGACAGAGCAGAGAGAAATTTAGTGGATTCACTGATGCATATTTACATTAATTCCCCTGTAAAATGTTACAGCAATATTGTAAAAATAGCAGGATTTTATACTTATTTATTAGCAGAAATGTGAAAAGTTTTGTTTGTAACCAGTGAAAAGAGAGAATAGCTCAATAATCTTGGTAAGAATTCCTGTCCCAGATGAGTTGTAATATTTTAAGAAGACAGTTTGCCTTTGGTTTTTGACGTCATGTAGTCTAGCGTTCTTACCAGTTCTGGACTATTTCTCATCTGGGGGATTAGATGAGAGATTGGCTTTACTGACAAAATGAAGATCTTGGGAAATTAAGCACCTTTGTTTCCGTAAGCCGGGTCTGAGCAGTCAGAGTGGTGCTGTGAAATGCGGGCTTTCTGGGGGCAGAAGGGTCCTGGCAGATGTCAGCTCCTCTGAGCCTCCTAAGTCTTCCCACAGCAGGTGGACTCGGATAGTCAGTGACGTGGCAGTAGCGATCTGCAGGTCAGCCTGACTGATGCAACCTTACCTAGTGTCTGCAGTCCCAGTTCACTACACACGCTGGCCCTGGCGGATCTGGTAACACAGGTGCGCTGGCATCCACCCCAGTGACAGATGACTGTCTGCATGTCACAGTAACCTGCCTGCTCCCGGCCCGGCTTACCTGACTCCTACAAACCTGCTGTGAAGGGACACAGAGACAGGTCTTCTCCGTCATCACCATCGTCACTGTCGTGCTGTCTTAATGAGCAATGCTATGCTTTCTGTGTATTAAAACGTCTAATGTAATTGTTCTGTGTGTGCTAACATTCGTCTGTTTTTTCCCCCCACAGTTCCTTCAGATGTGTTTTTCATCCATTCGGCGAGGAAGGGATATTATGAATATTTAGGGAAAAGACAGCCTGCGACCCTGTTGACTGGTTCAATGCAACTAACAGCAAAGAGGATGTTACCGTTACTGAAGCCTCCCAGGGGGAGCTGAAGTTGACAGTAGGTACCCAAGGGTCTCCTTCACCAGACCCTCTGCTAGTCTTCTGGCTGAGGGGGCACCAACACGGGCCAAGTGCTGGCTGATGTTACCAAGGCTTTGCACCTGCTGCCTCTCACTAGGTCATCTCAGTGACCGAGGCAGGATGGTTCTATCTCCTCACTTTAAAGGTTACAAAACCAGTAGTGAAAAACAAATTAATTTCCTGCAGATTGCACACAGATTTCACTGCAGATGGTGATTGCAGCCATGAAATTAAAAGACGCTTACTCCTTGGAAGGAAAGTTATGACCAACCTAGACAGCATATTAAAAAGCAGACATTACTTTGCCAACAAAGGTCCGTCTAGTCAAGGCTATGGTTTTTCCAGTGGTCATGTATGGATGTGAGAGTTGGACTGTGAAGAAAGCTGAGTGCTGAAGAACTGATGCTTTTGAACTGTAGTGTTGGAGAAGACTCTTGAGAGTCCCTTGGACTGCAAGAAGATCCAACCAGTCTATCCTAAAGGAGATCAGTCCTGGGTGTTCACTGGAAGGACTGACGATGAAGCTGAAACTCCAATACTTTGGCTACCTGATGCGAAGACCTGACTCATTGGAAAAGACCCTGATGCTGGGAAAGATTGAGGGCAGGAGGAGAAGGGGATGACAGAGGATGAGATGGTTGGATGGCATCACCGACTCAATGGACATGGGTTTGGGTGGACTCTGGGAGTTGGTGATGGACAGGGAGGCCTGGCGTGCTGTGGTTCATGGGGTTGCAAAGAGCTGGACATGACTGAGCGACTGAACTGAACTGACACACAGATTGTTATATCAGATATGTAAGACTTATGTCCAGATGTTCACATCTCCAAAATTCAGTTTTGATATTCTCTTGCTGTGATTCTTTAAAATCTGTTTGCTCCTAGAGAGCTTTTATTGATGTGTCTCAGTTTAAAAAGGCAATTTTTTTTAAAAAGGGGCTTTTTCTTTCAGCATGCATCAGAGAGGCCTTGTGAGGACCTAAGGGGAAGACATCCCTCAGTGAGACCTGGGCCACACTGGCACCTGACTTCTAGACTCCAAAACTGTTATCTTGTTCAGTTTGTCCATGGGATGACTGAAGGGAAAACTGTGTTTGATCTATGGAAAGAACCAACAAGTTAGCCACACACATAGTGTGATCACAAGAAGAAAGATCTATGAACGCTGGAGAGATCAAGCCCTGAAGCACTAACTCTAAGACCCTAGACTACCAGAGAACTAACCCTAGGGAGCATCAAACAGTGAGAACTCACACAAAGAAAACCACTTGAACACAAGACCTGGCATCACCCAACCACCAATAGCACCCTGTGCAGGATGCCTCATCTAAACAACAAACAAACTAAAAATACAAACCTAATCATCAGCAGATAGTATTACCACCTCACTTAGCCTTGCCCATCAGAGGAAAAACAAACAAAAAACTCAGGACAAATCTCACCCCATACGAAACTTACACAAACCACTGGATCAACCTCAGGAGGGCAGAAACGAAAAGGAAGAAAGAATTCAATTGTGAAGCCTGGGAAAAGGAGACCTCAAACACAGTAAGTTTAGAAAAAAAATAATTAAAAGGAAGAAAAATACTACACAAATGAAGGAACAAACTAGAAACAGAGAAGTCCAAACAAATGAAGAGGAAATAGGCAAACGACCTGAAAAAAAATTCAGAATAATGATAGTTAAAGGTGATCAAAAACCTTGAAAACAGAATGTAGAAAATGCAAAAATCAATTAACAAACATCTAGAAGAATTAAAGAATAAACATACAGAGACAAACAGCACAATTACTGAAATTAAAAATACTCTAGAAGGAATTAATAGCAGAATATCTGAAGCAGAAGAACGAATCAGTGAGCTGGAAGATAAAATGGTGGAAATAACTTCCGAAGAGCAGAATAAAGTAAAAAGAATGAAAAGAACTGAGGATAGTCTCAGAGACCTCAGGGACAATATCAAACGCATCAACATTTGAATTACAGGAATCCCAGAAGAAGAAGAGAAAAAGAAGGGGTATGAGAAAAATTGTGGAGATTATAGTTGAAATTTTTCCCAACATAGAAAACGAAATAGTCAATCAAGTCCACGAGGTACAAAGAGTCCCACACAGGATAAACCCAAGGAGAAACACACCAAGACACATACTAATCAAACTAACAAAATTAAACACAAAGAAAGAATATTAAAAACAGCAAGGAGAAAGCAACAAGTAACATACAAGGGAAACCCCATAAGTTTAACAGCTAACCAACCTTTCAGCAGAAAATCTGCAGGTCAGAAGGGAATGGCAGGATATATTTAAAGTACTGAAAGGAAAAAATCAACAACGAAGATTTCTGTACCCAGCAAGAATCTCATTCAAAACTGATGGAGTAATCAAAAGTTTTTCAGACAAGCAAAAGTTAAGAGAATTCAGCACCACCAAACCAGCTTTACAACAAATGTTAAAGGGACTTATATAGTCAAGAAATACAAGAGAAGGAAAAGATCTACACAATCAAACCCCAAACAATTAAGAAAATGGCAACAGGAACATATATACCAATAGTTACTTTAAATGTAAATGGATTAAATGCTCCACCCAAAAGACACAGACTGGCTGAATAGTTACAAAAACAGGACCCATTTATATGCTGTCTACAAGAAATCCACTTCAGACCTAAAGACACATATAGACTGCAAGTGAGCAGATGGAAAAATATATTCCATGCAAATGGGAAGCAAAGGAAAGCTGAAGTAGCGATCCTCATATCAGACAAAATAGACTTTAAAATAAAGAATATTACAAGAGATAAGGAAGGACACTACATAATGATCAAGGGATCAATCCAAGAGGAAGACATAACAATTGTAAATTTCTATGCATCCAACATAGGAGCACCTCAATATATAAGACAACACTAACAGACATAAAAGGAAAAATGGACAGTAACACAGTAATAGTAGGAGACTTTAACACCCCACTCACACCAATGGACAGATCATCAAAGCAGAAAATTAATAAGGAAACGCAAGTCTTAAATGATACATTAGATGAGATGGATCTCACTGATATCTTCAGGACATTCCATCCAGATGCAGAAGAACACACCTTCTTCTCAAGTGCACATGGAACATTCTCCAGGATAGACCACATTATGGGTTACAAATCAAACCTCAGTAAATTTAAGAAAACTGAAACTGTATCAAGCTTCTTTTCTGACCACAATGCTATGAGACTAGATACCAATTACAAAAAAAAAAAAAAAAAAAAACTATTAAAAAAACACAAACAGAGATTAAACAATACATTTCTAAATAACCAACAGTTACTGAAGAAATCAAAAGGGAAATAAAAAAATTTCTAGAAACAAATGACAATGAAAACACGACAACTCAAAACCTACGGGAAGCAGCAAGCGCAGTTCTAAGAGGGAAGTTGATAGCAATACAATCCTACCTTAAGAAACAAGAAAAAACATCGAATAGACAGCCTAACTTTACACCTAAAACAACTGGAAAAATAAGAACAAAAAACCCCAAAAATTAGCAGAAGGAAAGAAATCATAAAGGTCAGAGCAGAAATAAATGAAAAAGAAATGAAAGAAACAATAATAAAGATTAATAAAACTAAAAGCTCATTCTTTGAGAATATAAACAAAACTGACAAACCTTAGCCAGACTCATCAAGAAAAAAAGAGAGAAGACTCAAATCAACAAAATTAGAAATGAAAAAGTAGGGGTTACAACAGACAGTGCAGAAATACAAAGGATTATAAGAAACTATTAAGAACAACTGTATGGCAAAAAGATGGACCTGGAAGAAATGGACAGATTCTTCAGTTCAGTTCAGTTCAGTCACTCAGTCGTGTCCGACTCTTTGCGACCCCATGAATCGCAGCACGCCAGGCCTCCCTGTTCATCACCATCTCTCGGAGTTCACTCAGACTCACGCCCATCAAGTCAATGATGCCATCCAGCCATTGCATCCTCGGTCGTCCCCTTCTCCTGCCCTCAATCCCTCCCAGCATCAGAGTCTTTTCCAATGAGTCAACTCTTCATATGCCGTGGCCAAAGTACTGGAGTTTCAGCTTTAGCATCATTCCTTCCAGGACAGATTCTTAGAACAGTTCAATCTTCCAAGACTGAGCCAGAAAGAAATAGAAATTATGAACAACCAAACTATATGCACTGAAATTGAAGCTGTGATCAAAAATCTCCCAAAAAACAAAAGCCCAGGACATGATGGCTTCACAGAATTCTATCAAACATTTAGAGAGGAGCTAATGCCTATCCTTCTAAAACTCTTTCAAAATACTGCAGAGGAAGAAACACTTCCAAACTCATTCTATGAGGCCACCATCACCCTGATACCAAAACCAAAGACAACACAAAAAAAGAAAACTACAGGCTAATATCATTGATGAACACAGATGCAAAAATCCTCAACAGAATTTTAGCAAACAGAATTCAGCAACACATCATAAAGCTCATACACCATGATCAAGCTGGGTTTATTCCAGGGATGCAAGGATTCTTCAATATATGGAAATCAATCAATGTGACACACCACATTAACAAACTGAAACATGAAAACTATATGATAATCTCAATAGATGCAGAATCTGCATCTTTACAGAAGCCTTTCAAAAAGCCTGTCAAGCCTTTGACAAAATTCAGCACCATTTATGACGAAAACTCTTCAAAAATTGGGCAAAGAAGGAACCTACCTCAACATAGTAAAGGCCATATATGATAAGCCTATAGCAAACTTTATTCTGAATGGTGAAAAGCTGAAAGCATTACCCCTAAGATCAGGAACAAGACAAGGGTATCCACTTTCACCAGTATCATTCAGCACAGTTTTGGAAGTCCTAGCTATAGCAATCAGAGATGAAAAATAAAAGGAATCCAGATTAGAAAAGAAGAAGTAAAGCTCTCACTGTCTGCAGATGACATGATACTATACACAGAAAACCCTAAAGACAGTACCAGAAAATTACTAGAGCTAATCAGTGAATTTAGCAAACTTGCAGGATACAGAATCAATACACAGAAATCACTTGCATTTCTATATACTAACAATGAAAAACCAGAAAGAGAAATTAAGGAATCAATCCCATTCACCACTGCAACAAAAAGAATAAAATATCTAGGGATAAACTTATATAAGGAGACAAAAAAACTGTACACAGAAAATTATTACAAGACTCTAATGAAATAAATCAAAGATGACATAAACAGAGAGATAGTCCATGTTCCTGGGTAGGATGAATCAATATTGTGAAAATGACTATATTATCAAACACAATCTAAAGATTCAATGCAATCCCTATCAAATTACCAGTGGCATTTTCACAGAACCAGAGAACAAAATTTCACAATTCATATGGAAACACAAAATTCCCCGAATAGCCAAAGCAGTCTTGAGAAAGAAGAATGGAGCTGGAGGAATCAACCTTCCTGACTTCAGATTATACTACAAAGCTACAGTCATCAAGACAGTATGGTACTGGCACAAAAATGGAAATATAGACCAATGGAACAAGATAGAAAGCCAAGAAATAAACCCATGCACCTATAGGTACCTTATTTTTGACAAAGGAGGCAAGAATATACAATGTTGCAAAGATAGCCTCTTCAATAAATGGTGCTGGGAAAACTGGGCAGCTACATGTAAAAGAATGAAATTACAATACTTCTTAACAGCATACACAAAGATAAACTCAAAACGGACTAAAGAGCTAAATGTAAGAGCAGAAACTGTAAAACTCTTAGAGGAAAACATAGGCAGGACACTCAATGACATAAATCAAAATAGGATCCTCTATGACCCATCTCCTAGAGTAATGGAAATTAAAAAAATTAAGTAAGTCGGACCTGATTAAACTTAACAGCTTTTGCACAGCAAAGGAAACAATAAGCAAAGTGAAAAGACAACCCACAGAGTGGGAGAACATAATAACAAATGAAACAACTGACAAAGGATTACTTTCCAAAATATACAAGCAGCTCATAGAACTCAATACCAGAAAAACAAACAACTCAATTAAAAAGTGGGAAAAGATTTAAGTAGACATTTCTCCAAAGAAGACATACAGATGGCTAACAAACACATGAAAAGATGCTCAATATTGCTCGTTATTAGAGACATGCAAATCAAAACTACAATGAGATATCACCTCACACCAGTCAGAATGGCCATCATCAAAAATCTAATACATGCTGGAGAGGGTGTGGAGCAAAGGGAACGCTCTTGCACTGCTGGTGGGAATGTAAATTGCTACAGCCACTATGGAAGATAGTATGGAGATTCCTTTAAAAACTAGGAATAAAAGCACCATATGACCCAGCAATCCCACTCCTAGGCATATACCCTGAGGAAACCAAAATTGAAATAGATACATGTATCCCATTGTTCACTGCAGCACTATTTACAATAGCTAGAACATGGAAGCAACCTAGATGCCCATCGACAGATGAATGGATAAAGAAGTTGTGGTACATATACACAATGGAATATTACTCAGCCATAAGAAGGAACACATTTGAGTCAGTTTTAATGAGGTGGATGAACCTAGAGCCTATTATACAGAGTGAAGTGAGTCAGAAAGAGAAAGATAAATATTGTATTCTAAAGCATATACAGAATCCAGAAAAATGGTAATGAAGAATTTATTTACAGGGCAGCAATGGAGAAACAGACATAGAGAATAAACTTATGGACATGGGGAAAGGGGAGGAGACGGTGAGATGTATGGAAAGGGTAACATGGAAACTTACGTTTCCATACGTGAAATAGATAGCCAATGGGAATTTGCTGTATGTCTTAGGAAACTCAAATAGGGGCTCTGTATCAACCTAGAGGGGTGGGATGGGAAGGGAGATAAAGAAACAAAAGCACCAGCTCTGGTTTATTTGTAAGCAAGAGACACTATTTTAAGTGCTTTATATGTATTGTCCCTTTCCTTCTTGCATCAATCTTGTGATTTAAGTAATCGTATTAAATACTTTTTTTTTAAAAAAAACTGGTTAAAAAAGAGAAACACCCAGGAAAACTAAGCAGTCTTCCTAAGTGACAAAACAGGAGTAGGATTTGAGCTCTTCAGTCAGAATCTCAGTGATTAGAATCTGGAGCCCAGATCTCAACCCACAGGGCACAGAATCACCTTCAGACTGAATGTACTGCCTCTGTTTTTTAAAAATTATCTCACTTCTTATAACGATGTATCCTTTTCTATAGACTAACTCCTAAAGTGTTCAGACTCTGAGTTATCCACAAGCCCCAGCCCTGGTTCTGAACATAAAGGTCCCAGAGGGGCACAGAAGCAAAAGACATTAAGAAGAGGTGGCAAGAATACACAGAAAAACTATACAAAAACAATCTTCATGACTCAGATAACCATGATGGTGTGATCACTCACCTAGAACCAGACATCCTGGAACGTGAAGTCAGGTTGGCCTTGGGAAGCATCACTCTGAACAAAGCTAGTGGAGGTGACGGAATTTCAATTGAGCTATTTCAAATCCTAAAAGATGATGTTATTAAAGTGCTGCGTATAATATGCCAGCAAATTTGGAAAACTTAGCAATGGCCACAAGACTGGAAAAGGTCAGACTTCATTCCAATCCCAAAGTAAAGCAATGCCAAAGAATGTTCAAACTACCGCACAATTGCACTCATCTCACACGCTAGCAAAGTAATGTTCAAAATTCTCCAAGCCAGGCTTCAACAGTACATGAACCGTGAACTTCCAGATGTTCAAACTGGATTTAGAAAAGGCAGAGGAACCAGAGATAAATTGCCAATATCTGTTGGATCATTGAAAAAGCTAGAGAGTTCCAGAAAAACATCTACTTCTGCTTTACTGATTATGCCAAAGCCTTTGACTGTGTAGATCACAACAAACTGTGGAAAATTCTTCAACAGATGGGAATGCCAGACCATCTTACCTGCCTCCTGAGAAATCTATATGCAGGTCAAGAAGCAACAGTTAGAATGGGACATGGAACAACAGACTGGTTCACAATTGGGAAATGAGTTTGTCAAAGCTACATATTGTCACCCTGCTTTTTAACTTATTATGTCAAGGACATCATGTGAAATGCCGGGCTGGATGAAGAATAAGCTGGAATCAAGATTGCCGGGAGAAATATCAATAACCTTGGACACAACGATGACACCACCCTTACCGCAGAAAGTGAAGAACTAAAAAGCCTCTTGATGAACGTGAAAGAGAAGAGAGAAAAAGCTGGCTTAAGACTCAATGTTCAGAAAGCTAAGATCATGGCATCGGGTCTCATCACTTCATGGCAAATAGATGGGGAAACAAAGGCAACAGTGACTTATTTTCTTGGGCTCCAAAATCATTGCAGATGGTGACTGCAGTCATGGAATTCAAAGACGCTTGCTCATTGGAAGAAAAGCTATGACCAATCTAGACAGCATATTATAAAGCAGAGACATTACTTTGCCAATAAAGGTCCATCAAGTCAAAGCTATGGTTTTTCCAGTAGTCATGTATGGATGTGAGAGTTGGGACTATAAAGCTGAGCGCTGAAGAACTGATGCTTTTGAACTGTGGTGTTGGAGAAGACTCTTGAGAGTTCCTTGGACTGTAAACCAGTCAATCCTAAAGGAAATTAGTCCTGAATATTCATTGGAAGGACTGATGCTGAAGCTGAAACTCCAATCCTTTGGCCACTTGATGCGAAGAACTGAATCACTGGAAAAGACCCTGATGCTGGGAAAGATTGAAGGGAGGAGAAGAGGTTGACATACGATGAGATGGTTGGATGGCATCATTGACTTGATGGACATGAGTGTGAGCAAGCTCTGGAAGTTGGAGATGGACAGGGGAGCCTGGCATGCTGGTCTTGGGCTCACAGAATCAGACACAACTGAGTGACTGATTTGTACTGAGGGGCACCCACACAGCACTGATGACTAGACAGACACACAGTTCATCTCCAGAAGGTTCATCTCCAGAAAGTATTCTGGAAATACTTGGAAATGGATATGCAAAGTATCATGCAGGACTCTTCCCGTCCATCATGTCTCACTTTCCTGCATCCCTGACTGGGAAAACATCTCAAAATGGTGCACACACTCTGGATTTAGGAAAAGAAAAATAATGCATACTCACAGATTTTTAACAGGTACTTATTTATGAATTCATGACCCAGGGTCCCCAAAATTGCTTGTCACCTTGACCCTGTGAATGTATAAATGAGATAGACCTGGTGCTCAACTCTAGTCCCTGCATCAGAATAAACTGAGACTTTGTAAAATATTCAGATTTCTTAGGCTCACCCAGGTCATTTGGATAATATTTCTCTTCATGGAGTTTGGATTTTTTTCCCCAAAGGAATGCTCTTCAGTGTGACTTTGATGCATTAGGTTTGGGTTTCGGAAAGAAGTTGAATCAAAGAGTTGTTCAGACTTAGTCCCAGTGGACAGAAGTCCACCTGCCAGGTACAGTCTGATGGGGAAGAAGTGTAGAGGAGGAAGTGGAAGCCACGCTTCCAGAGTGCCAGCCAGGACCTGGTGTCCTGTGGGGTGCTGCAATTTAATCACCATAAAACTCTCCTGAGTACATATATCTTATCTCTACTAATAGTTTGTTGAAGTGGGGTTCAGAGTTTTATAGGTTAAACTGGATACCAGGAACACAGAGCTGCTGATGGTGGAGATGGACAGCAGCCCAGAGTCAACTCTTCAGGTGGTACTCCTTGTCTGTCGGTCCTTCTTGTCCTTGGGCTCTTCCCGTCCTTGTGTTCTTCCCATCCACAGGCCCTTCTCGCCTTTGGGGTTCCCTTCCATCCTGTGTGATTGGCCAGTGGACACTTTTCCTGCAATGTTAGAGGTCTGCTTCTCTGATGGGAGGAAGTGGGAATTAACTGCTGGAGTTCCTGAAATGAACAGTGTGCCTTCCCCTTGAACCTGTCTTTCTGCACAGAAGATGTCTAAGTTCATTATTATTATTAAATATCTGTTCATTTCTTTGTTTACTTATTTTTTTGGTTCCTCCTGTGGGTAGGGAATTAGCCATAGCTGCAAACACATCCTCCCCCAACCCCACATACACCTGGACCCTCTGGACAAAACTGAACATTCAGCAGTCATTCCAAGGACCTTTGTCCATCATGCCATTCATTTCATTTCAATAAGCACAGTTCATCTATATAAGTAGTTATATTTGGGGCTATTGTTACGGTCTCTCTTTTATATTGATTTAAAAATATTTATGTTTTAAATTTTATAAGAATTTTGTACAAACTCTCCACAGGTCTTTTCAACATAGCTGTTTTTATCCAGACATTTTTTAGTGATTCAATATTTTTATACATTATTCTCCATTTAAAATTATTGCAAAATATTTGGTATAGTCCCTGTGCTGTACAATATATCCTTGTAGCTTATTTCTTACATAGTAGTTTAATCCCCTAGGTTATGTCTCTCTTTCTTTTTTCTAATACATACCTCTATCCTCAGAAGTGAGTAAAAACTGAATAAAAATATTGAACTTAGAAAATTAATATAACTGAATGTATATTACTTTTGTTCCTTCTGTGGGATAAAGTTGAACTGAGTGAAGTAGATGATACCTGAGACAGAGGAGAACTTCAATAAGAAGTGATTTTAGGAAAAAAAAAGGATTGCAGCTAAACTTTAAAAATAAAATATTAATCTCTGTTATTGAAAACACTATCCTCTCTGTAACATATTCCACACAAACAGACCAAGTGCCTACCTTCCTGACCATAAGCATTTCTACGATGCAAGAAGAACCCATGATCCTTTCCTAGGTGTTTACAAACAGGAGGCGGCCCACTTACTTGTAAAAGCTTTTCAGATTAAAGGCCCAGTGGTATTTTCGTCAGCAACTTTGAGAACTGGGGACTGGATGGTTATGTCAGTACTTCCTGGAGGGTTTTCTAATCGTCGTGTCTGCATAGAGGTGGGGACACCAAAGGGGATTCTTTCAAAGACAACCTGGGTCCTGTCTGCACTGTGAAAACTCAGGGCCCTTGTCCTGACCTCGCAGCCATGTTATCCCTTCATCATCTGATGGAAGAAAGCCGTCTCTGAGACCTGAAAGAAACTGGCCTGGAGCGACAGGCTGTTCTGCCAGACAGAAGAGCTTAGATGCAGACCACAGCCCACTGTAAGAATGGGACCACACTCTTCCCAGGCCCTGGTAACCACCCAGCGCGCAATGAGAGAGATTCCAGACGCCCCTTCACAGTCTCCTTTGCAAGTTAACCCTTTGCTTCTGCACTAATTCATCCTCAAACTCGAGTGTAAACAGCCTCACATGATACACAGGAGACAGTAGCTGTGACACAATGAGGTTTACATAATATAGGCTCTGAGGTAATGCATACATGTGTTCCCCTTCACAAAGGATACTCAACCTATAAAAGTTTAAAATTTACTACTGTTTTTGAGATCAAAATGAGACAGGGTTTGTTAGCTGAAGTTCATGTCTGTATTTTTCAATTTTAACTATAAGTGGGAAACTCAGAAGAATGACAAATTTTTAAAAGAATTAACCATTAGTGTCTAAATAGGAGAAATATTTATAGGATGATAAAAGAGGTTATGATTAACCCTTGTTGTTTTCTTCCTTTTCACATGTATCAGATACCATTCAGACATGAAAGGGGAGAGTTTACTTTTCAAGGTGACATACACGGAAGAGACTTGGAAAATTCAAGCTGGAACGGTAAAATATGCTGCACTTATGTGATTTTTCTAATCAAATATCAGGTTAGTCTGCAGATGACTGAGCTGAGTGTGATGGAAAGGACATGACTCGAAAGAAACAGAAACAAAAATAATGGGAGAGATTGATGTATTTTACAACTGGGTGAAAAAAATCCCCTTCACTGGCAAGTAAAGGAGAAAATATCAGCTGGTATAAATGCAATCAATATGCCAGACACAGGGTTAATATCCTCAATTTACAAAGAGATACTTTGAAAAACAGGAAAAAAAGCAAAGTGGAAACTCAAAGAATGACAAACTACATTACCCTAAGAATATCATTAATTATAAATAATTAAAAATGGCCAATAAACTATGAAAAGATCTTAACTTGAAAAATATATATTATAACAACAAAGGGAGATCATTTTCAGCTAAGAATGCTGAAGTTTTTAAAAAATGATTTGGGGTGGACTACAAAAAGGCACCTGAGTGTTCATTTTTGGTGAGTGTGTGAGTAGATGTGTACAATCTGACAATATTCTTTTATGAATGATTCTACCTCTAAAATTTTTAATCAGAAAAGTGTGATCATTATTTTTTGCATATTCACGTATGTGTACAGCAGGATTATTTTTAATAGTTGAAATTAGAAATAACCTAGGTATTTCACACATCTATCATAAATGAATTGCTTCTTACATCAATCTTATACAATGTGTTACACTAAATAGAAGACAGTTTAATTCAGTATATGTCATTAGAAAACAAAGATTACATAATGATGTAGAAAGATCTTAATGACTTATATATGAGAAAGAATTTTGTTCTAGATAGACAGAAGGGACAAATATGCCGATCTGCCTTCTTTGTGTCTTTCTCAAGTACTAATTAGACAAGAAAAATATTTGGAAAAAAAGAGTAGTTGCGAAGCTTACCTCACCCACTTGCTAGTTTTGTGATCCAGGAGGAATTACAACATTGTCAAGTCTACTTCGTCTTCTGAAATCTCAGTAGAGTCTGTTCCTGGTTGCTGGGAAGACTGAGAGTCAATATGAGGGTCTGCTTTGTGCTAAAGCTCTTCTCACACACGTCTTTACTCATGTTGCTGCTAACACAGATGAGAAGAAGCATCTCTCATGGAGATCAGATTATGAGCACCACGTTTCTCCTGAATAGTATCAGCTACTTTCAACTTTACTTACAGAATGCTACTAATGTATTAATTGTACACAGAGGAGTACCACTATGTATGATTTGACACCAAGCAGCCTGGTGGGCTGCCGTCTATGGGACTGCACAGAGTCGGACACGACTGAAGCGACTTAGCAGCAGCAGCAGCAGCAGCCTTTCAGAGGTACATGAGTATAGTATTTGGGGATGGTTGTCAGTGATGTACTCATTTCATAAATTCTTTATCAATATCCTGAGATATTGATAAAGGAATTCCAAAGGAAATATATACCAACCTGTAATAATCACACTTGAAAAACAAAAAACTTGACCAAAAGGGATAATTAATCATAAAATACTCTAAACCCACCTTTCCAAATTAAGAACTTGTACATAGAAGAGCTTTAAATTACAATGTCAGCCATGGCTGAGATGGAGCTTTCAATGGGGTTATATTATTTTGAGATAATGAAAATAGGCCGGCACTAATGATGGTGAAGTTTTCTCTTGCTCTGAGCCAAACCCTCTGGTGATCTGCTCTCCTTTCTCAGAGGCACATGCTCTAGTAATTCAGTCTAAGGACACTCCAGTGAGCCCTGCACTATACTCTGTGAATGTCGAAGTTTACTGATCCAGTGAGCCTAACCAGAACCATCATTTTGCTGTTAAGAATTTTCTTCGCACTGCTCCATTTCTTTTTAATCTAACAAAAGAACAGGTTGTTTTAACAACTAATTTTTCTTCTCATGTGATGATATGCTCATTGTCAGGAAAAACAATTTGCCTCACAAAATAATTTGAATCACAAGCAAGTCTCCTATTCAACTAATGAGAAAAGTTTATGTATAAGTGATGTTTCAATAACAGCCATTCATTTCAAAGTTATGGCTACACTGTTTTTATGGATAAAAATAAACAACCTCTTAACTGTCTCCAGTCAGTAGATAAACTGAAAAAAAAAAAAA
>SJYT01005549.1:0-11036 GCA_006410635.1 Cephalophus harveyi
GCATTCATATTGTGGCGATGAAACAAAAAGCAAAAGCACGCACTCATCTCACGCATAACCTGGAGCAACAAGCTCAACGCATCTGAAAAGAAAACACAAACGTCAGAGAGCAGGTCAATCAGGTGGCTCAGCCCACCGAGGCCAGCTCGATCCCGGAGAGCACATCACTCTGAGAATCCACCAGGGAGAGGCCAAGTGGGGCCCGGCCGGCGGGTGGACCCGCTGGTCCCGCCACCTGGAGGCCAAGAGGAGAGTGCAGTCCGGCCGGCCGGCCCGCTGGTCGACCCCGCTGGTCCCGCAAGACATAAGTAGTCAGTATATCTTAATTTTCTTCCCTAATTCTTTGATCAGTATTTTTTTAAGAGTGCTGTAGCCATGCGTTCTGAGGAAAAAAATGCACTCAGAAGGTCAATGCGGATAGTGGAGTGCAGTTTGTTAAACCGGCAGGCCCAAGGCAGAGTCCTCTCTTAGCCAAGGACCCCGACCAGCGTTTGTGAAAACCTCTTATACCCCATGTGTACGTGTCCGAACTCGCCACCCCAAACTCCTAGAGACTTACGTAAACAACGGAAGGGTAAATACAATCACAATAATCCCATCATTCATGTGTTCTGTGTTCAAACAGTTAAACAATTGGCCAATAATTAATAAGCCCAAGGTTACACTCTGATAGATACAGAAAAATTTATGGCCTGTCCGGAGACAGGGGTGATTAGTGTATGTATTCTCTTAGGCGATGAGTAACCCAAATACGACCTCCAAGGTTCCCCTGTCCGGAGGGGGTCTTATCCTTCTCTTGTCGTTTCCATAGGCACTAAACACAGAGTTTAGAGTCCACGGGAGAGGTGGCCAAGCATGATCAGCATGAACAGGCCTAAGATGGGGTCCAGGCCCTATGAATTCTCTCTTCGAGGGTTGGACTACACTTTGACATTGTTCTGTCTTCAAGTCTCTATCTTATATCCCCTAATTTCATTCTTCTGCCCTTCATTTCATTCTAGAGCTTGTGCCTCCTGCTCCATTTCTAAGTAATGTTAGCCCCCTTTGACTTCAAATCTCTGAAAAGTTTTTAGTTCCCTATTTTCAGTAGCCTCATGACAGGTTCCCATTTTTCCTTCTCACTCTTCCCTATTTATAGTTTTCACATTTTTGGCAGACTTGCCACAGAACACTTAGAACTTGCAAAGAGAAATACTCTTCTGGGGGAATTCATTTTCTCCAGTAAACATTAAAGTACTCTCCTTCCTGAACTGTTGTTCTAGAGTAGCAAATCTTTCAACTAGAGTCATTCTGGTTCACTACCTCAGGAGACGAGGGTTTCCATTTTTAAATGGATTATATGCTTGAACTGGAGGCCAAGTATACAGTATGACACTCTCATTCCAACAGAAAGGGAGCAGGGGNCTCTCCTTCCTGAACTGTTGTTCTAGAGTAGCAAATCTTTCAACTAGAGTCATTCTGGTTCACTACCTCAGGAGACGAGGGTTTCCATTTTTAAATGGATTATATGCTTGAACTGGAGGCCAAGTATACAGTATGACACTCTCATTCCAACAGAAAGGGAGCAGGGGCCAGTAGGGGTGGAGGTGGAGCAAGCCTCCTAGTCCAGGCCTCCACTAACTTGGCAAGCTCCCAGCGAGCCAACAGGGCTGTTTCAACATCTTCTGTATCTGACTTATACCCCTCTTCATTCCAAAGTGGGTTTGAGGTGGTTTGGTTTGATTTTTTAAATTTCCCATTCTAACTAGGAGACAGATTAATCCTTGTTGTTCAGTCTCTCAGTCGTGTTAACATCAATATCTCCTTTCTAACGGACCATTCCCATCAGCATACAAGCCAGCTTCCATCTAAAAAAAAAAAAAAAGAGCTCCCCTTGACCCCACATTTTCTCCTTCACAATAGAACTTCTAAAATTTTTTCCTGTACTTGTGGTTGTCCAACTGGGGTAACATACACTTGAAAACTCTCTAAAGAATCCTGTGCACACAGCAAAGAAAACCACAAACAAAACAGAACCACAACCTACAGACCGGGGGAAAATATTTGCAAATGATGTGGTTGATAAGGGATTAATTTCCTAAACATACAAACAGTTCATATAGTTCAATATGAAAAAAAAAAAACGACCTAATCAAAAATCTAAACAGATCTAAATAGACATTTCTCCAAAGAAGACATACAGATGGCC
Source organism: Cephalophus harveyi (assembly GCA_006410635.1). Lineage (NCBI taxonomy): Eukaryota > Metazoa > Chordata > Mammalia > Artiodactyla > Bovidae > Cephalophus > Cephalophus harveyi. The sequence goes on from SJYT01005549.1 coordinate 2,189, forward strand.
AATAGGCACATGAAAAAAATGCTCAGCATCACTGTTAGAGAAACGCAAATCAGAACTCCGATGAGGCACCACTCACTCCAGGCAGAGTGGCCATCACCGAAAGTCTACTGTAAGACCTTCTCTGGTTGTCCAGGGGCCAAGACTCCACACTCCTGATGCAGGGGACCTAGGTTCAACCCCTGGTCGGGACGGGATCCCTCGTGCTGCAAGTAAGAGTTCATATTCAGGAATATAAAGATCCCACATGCTGCGACTAAGACCCAGAGCAGCCAAATACATAAATAGAATATCTTAAATGTCTACAGTGAGTAAAAGCTGAAGACGGTGTAGAGAAAAAGGAACCCTGCTACACTGTTGGTGGTAAATTGGTACAGCCACTATGGAGAACTGTATGGACATTCCTTAAAAAAACCAAAAATATAGGTACCATGTAATCCTACAATCTCACTCCTGGGCATTTACTCAGAGGAAACTACAATTTGCAAAGATACATGCACCCCAATGTTTATAACAGAATTAGTTACAATATCCAAGACATGGAAGAAACCTAATATCCATCTACAAAGGACTGGATACAGAAGATGTGCTGGACATGTACAATGAAATAAACACTATTTCCCTGGTTCTCGAGCCTCTGGGCTCAGACAGAATCACACCACCTGTTTTCCTGGTCTCCAGGCTGCAGAAGGCAGATCCTGGGACTTCTCAGCCCTCCTAGTTGCATGACTCATGTCCTCACAATAAATCTCTCTCTCTCTGGTAAATATATATTTGTGTGAATTAATCTCTCTAGCTCTCTCTCTCTCTAATTCTATCTATCAACTTGACCAAAAAATTCCAAGACTTGCATGAAAACCATGATAGTAAGTGGATGATAATGTCCCCTCCTCCCTTTTAAGTCTCAATTTATTTAAAGTGGGGAACCTCTGCTCCCCGCCCCGGCCCCCAGTTTATCCATTTTTCCATCCCCTACTTCTGGCAATCACCAGTCTCTGAATCAATGAGCTGGGTTTTCATACACACATATATGTACATATACATACATATATGGGCTTCCCTGGTAGTTCAGCTGGTAAAGAGTCCACCTGCAATTCAAGAGACCCTGGTTCGATTCCTGGGTTGGGAATATTCCCTGGAGAAGGGATAAGCTACCTTCTCCAGTATTCTTGGGTTTCCCTGGTGGCTCAGATGGTAAAGAATCCGCCTGCAATGCAGAAGGCCTGGGTTCAATCTCTAGGTTGGGATGGTCCCCTGGAGGAGGGCATGGCAACCCACTTAAGTGTTCTCACCTGGAGAATCCCCATGGACAGAGGAGCCTGGCGGACTATAGTCCAGGGGATCGCAAAGAGTCAGACATGACTGACAGACTGAACAACAGCAAACAGAAACGGCAGCCTTGCCAACCTGAGAATTTACCCTTGTGAACTGGTGCTGCAGGGCTTTCAGCGTTACAGTGGTGATGTGCAGAGCAAAGAAGCTGACAATCTTCTGAACAAAGTATAAGAAAGAAGGAAAGAATTGAGTTGGGCAGTGCAGAGCTGGTGAGGTGATTNCAGCAATCTTGATTCCAGCCTGTGCTTCATCCAGCCTAGCATTTCTCATGATATACTCTGCATATAAGTTAAATAAGCAAGGTGACAGTATACAGCCTTGATGTACTCCTTTCCTGATTTGGACCCAGTCTGTTGTTCCCTGTCCAGTTCTAACTGTTGCTTCTTGACCTGTATGCAGATTTCTCAGGAGGCAGATCAGGTGGTCTGGTATTCCCATTTCATAGAGAATTTTCCAAAGTTTGTTGTGATCCACACAGTCAAAGGCTTTGGTGTAGTCAATAAAGCAGAACTCTGGAACTCTCTTGCTTTTTCAATGATCCAATGGATGTTGGCAATTTGATCTCTGGTTCCTCTGCCTTTTCTAAAACCAGCTTGAACATCTGAAAGTTCACAGTTCATGTACTGTTGAAGCCTGGCTTGGAGAATTTTGAGCATTGCTTTACTAGCGTGTGAGATGAGTACAATTGTGCAGTAGTTTGAGCATTCTTTGCCATTGCCTTTCTTAGGAATTGAAATGAAAACTGACCTTTTCCAGTCCTGTGGCCACTGCTGAGTTTTCCAATTTTGCTGACATGTTGAGTGCAGCACTTTCACAGCATCATCTTTGAGGATTTGAAATAGCTCAACTAGAATTCCATCACCTCCAGTAGCTTTGTTTGTAGTGATGCTTTCTAAGGCCTACTTGACTTCACATTCCAGGATGTCTGACTCTAGGTGAGTGATCACACCATCGTGATTATCTGGGTTGTTAAGATCTTTTTTGTATAGTTCTGTGTATTCTTGCCACCTCTTCTTAATATCTTCTGCATCTGTTAGGTCCATACCATTTCTGTACTTTGTTGTGCCCACTGTTGCCTGAAATGTTCCCTTGGTATCTCTAATTTTCTCAAAGAGATCTCTAGTCTTTCCCATTGTATTGTTATCCTCTATTTCTTTGCATTGATCACTAAGGAAGGATTTCTTTTCTTGGATCACTGAGGAAGGAGATATGGGATAGTTTCTGCCATATCAATAAACAAAGGATATCGCAGTCATCAGCAACTGCAGCCACCATGGAAGGTGAGCTCGTGAGCCCTGAGGGTACTGAGGATGGAAATAGTGCTTGCCATCCAGTAGCCATCAAACTGCCCCCTTTCCCTGTGGCGAGTCCTAGGGAAGCTCAGATGTGAAAACAGACTGCTGGCCCCAGATACTTGAGGGGCATATCAAAGGACTAACCTCAGTAAGCCTAGTCTCTTGCATCTTCCTTTACAGAGAAAAGCACTAAATTTCTCAACTTGGGATATCTGGTTTTCTTTAAGTTACAAAACATTTTTGACGTTCCGACTACCTACACTTTGTTGCAAAACTTCTATATAACCTGCCCCTGCCTCCCTGCCTCCTCAGAGCAGTTCTCTCAGGGTCACTTGCGCTGCTATCTCCCGGACTTGAAGTCTTAAAAATTCTCACCGAAGAAAACAACTCACAACTTTTAGGTTGTGAATGGTTTTAAGTAGACATTGGCTTAGATTAAAGATAAATATGTATGCACATGTATTTGTGTGCTATGTTCTGATTAGGTAGGTGATGAGATGCTGTTTAAGAAGAGTGAGGACCCAAGGTTACTCCGACCTCCCACCTGGATCTGAGCCAGACCCTGGAGCAAGATCAGGGAGAAGATCCCGGAAGAATGCTGCGGGTAGATTTTTCCCAGTGGAAACGGTGGCTGGAGAGGAAGCCCCAGCTTCCTCCAACCAGTGCTCTTCAGCCTCAGACCTACCTCCCTGGGAGCCAGACTGCCCAGCCCAGCTTGCCTGAGCTGCAGTGCCGCCCTCCGCCGGACGGCGGCAGCATGACCGCAGCGCGGCGGCAGCGGCGACCCCCGCGCCCCTCTTGGCGGCGGCGGGCGGCGGTCCGCGCAGCCCTCGCTGATTGGCCCCGGCGCGGCCGCTGCCATGCTGGCGGAAGTGGCGCTCTCCGGGCCGCGGACTCTGGCTGCGGCTGCGGCTGCGGCTGCCGGGTCGGTGCGCACAGGGCCTTCCTTCTTCCCCTCGCCCGGGGTTGGCGCTGAGAGGCGGCGTCCGGCGGGATGGAGAAAAGCAGGATGAACCTGCCCAAGGGGCCGGACACGCTGTGCTTCGACAAGGACGAGTTCATGAAGGTGCGCGCCGGGGCCGCGCGCCCCGAGCCCAGGCGGGTGGCCTTCCTTTCCCTGCGGGCCTCCTCGGGCGGCTCTTGCTGGGTCCTGGGCCGCGCACGCCCCGCGTCAGCCCCCGGCGGGACCTGGCTGCCTTCGCAGTGGGTCTTTGGGCCTCCGGTGTGGCCGGGGCAGCCTTCTGTGAGAAGGCACGTCTGTGAAATTGTGCGTAGTGACGGAAAGGCCTGAAGTTGTTAGCAGGTGTTTTGAGCTAGGTGTAACAGCTCCTGTTATTACCCGGGCCCGTTACCATGCAGTGCAGTCGGAATTGCCAGATTCTGGGCAAACAGAAGTTTGTCGACCGCCGCCTTGCACCTAGAAACTCAGTACGAATGTATTGACCAAATCTCTGGACCCACGTCCCTACCCAGGGATTAGGTGGGTGGAAAAGGCAATCGAAAGTTTTTCCTTAACGTTCGCCTGAAGTTTCTGAATGGAATATTTAAAAGATTCGAATCTTATTACTAATTTTGTTGCAGTGCAACAAAGCAAACCATTTTGCTTTTCTAAAGTTACTCTACTTTTTATAAAGTGAACTTGAAGTTGGTCTGCAGGTAAATATAGGACATAAGCTTGCATAAACAGAATTGAAATATTATGGATATTAAAGGTTTATCAGGCACAGCCTTGAAAATGTCCAAGATTTGAATCAGAGCTGGGAGGAACTTTGCATGTTTCTTTGGTGTAATGCTCTGGGACTGTACATACACCATCAAGAAATACAGTTATGCTTTATTTCTAAGGATTGGGGTTTTTGATACCACTTAGTGGCTGCTTTCAGTATTAAAAAGTTAAACGTTTTGGCTCATTAGACACTGAAACTTTTGAGCAACTGAATTTAAGTCTTACTTTTTTTGTTTTCTTGATGACTTCAAGTCATAGTATGTTTTTTTCTTTTTAGCTTCATTAGTTTATCTTTTTCATACTTGCATTCAGTTTACAGTATCTGGTTTTAAAAAGTATTTACATCTGTTCTCTTTTATAGCTGAGTAGTATGTACCACCGGAGAAGGCGATGGCACCCCACTCCAGTACTCTTGCCTGGAGAATCCCATGGATGGAGGAGCCTGGTGGGCTGCGGTCCATGGGGTCGCCAAGAGTCGGACACGACTGAGCGACTTCCCTTTCACTTTTCACTTTCATGAACTGGAGAAGGAAATGGCAACCCACTCCATTGTTCTTGCCTGGAGGATCCCAGGGACGGGGGAGCCTGGTGGGCTGCCGTCTTTGGGGTCACGAAGAGTCAGACACAACTGAAGCAACTCAGCAGCAGCAGTAGGTATCACATGGACATGAGCTTGGGCAAACTTGGGGAGACGGTGAGGGCCAGGGAAGCCGGGTGTGCTGCAGTCCATGGGGTCGCAAAGAGTTAGATGCGACTTGGGGACTGAACAACACCACATCTTCTTTATCCATTCCTGTCAACTTTTAGATTGTTTCCATGTCTTGGCCATCTCAAANGCAAACTTGGGGAGATGGTGAGAGCCAGGGAAGCCGGGTGTGCTGCAGTCCATGGGGTCGCAAAGAGTCAGATGCGACTTGGGGACTGAACAACACCACATCTTCTTTATCCATTCCTGTCAACTTTTAGATTGTTTCCATGTCTTGGCCATCTCAAATAGTGCTGCAGTGACTATTAGGGTGTGTATATCTTCAAATGATGATTTTCTTCAGATATATGCCCTGGAGTGGGTTTTGGTGAATGATATGGTAGTTCTAGATTTAGTTTTTAAAGGAGCTTCCATATTGTTCATAAAAAAGAGCAAAATAATGCCGTTTGCAGCTATGTGGATGGACCTAGAGGTTGTCATACTAAGTGAAGCTAGAGAAAGACAAATACGTCGTTTACATCTGGGCTCTAATAAAGATGATGCGTGTGTGCGTGTATGCTCAGTCTTAAGCGACTCTTTGAAACCTCATGGCCTGTAGCCTGCCAGACTCCTCTGTCCATGGGATTCTCCAGGAGAGAGTAGTTTGCCATTTCTTTATCCAGGGGATATTCTTAACCCAGGGGTGAAGCTCACGTCTCCCATGTTTCTTTGCATTGGCAGGTAGATTATTTACCACAGAGCCACCTGGGAAGCTTGAAAAGTGATAACAAATGAACTTATTTACAAAACAGACTCACATCTCAAAATTCAATATATGGTTCAGTTCAGTTGCTCAGTCGAGTCTGACTCTTTGCGACCCCATGAACCACAGCACGCCAGGCCTCCCTGTCCCATCACCAACTCCCAGAGTTTACTCAAACTCATGTCCATTGAGTTGGTGATGCCATCCAACCATCTCATCCTCTGTCGTCCCCTTCTCCTCCCGCCTTCAATCTTTTCCAGCATCAGGGTCTTTTCCAATGAGTTAGTTCTTTGCATCAGGTGGCCAAAGTATTGGAGTTTCAGTTTCAGCATCAGTCCTTCCAGAGAATATTCAGGACCAGTCTCCTTTAGGATGGACTGGTTGGATCTCCTTGCAGTCCAAAGGACTCTCAAGAGTCTTCTCCAACACCACAGTTCAAAACCATCAATTCTTCGGCGCTCAGCTTTCTTCACATTCCAACTGTCACATCCATACATGACTACTGGAGAAACCATAGCCTTGACTAGCCAGATCTTTATGGTTACCAAAGGGGAAACATGGAGAGAGGTGATAAATTATGAGATTGGGATTAGCATATATGCACTACTGTATATAAAATAGATTAGCAGAGGTTTACTGTATAGCACAGGGAACTCTCCTCAGCACGCTGTAGTAACTTGCATGGGAAAAGAATCCAGAAAAGAGTGGATGCATGTATGCACAGAAGTGACCTACCGTGCAGTACATCTGGAACTAGCACAACATTGTGTGTCAACTATAATAAAAAAAAATTTAAGTCATGTAGTTTTTTTAAAACATTTCCATCTGGATCTTCTCCAGTGTGGCCGTGTCATTTTTATTATGCAGGCCATCTAGACCCAGGAAAAATGTGCTCTTGTTCTTGTACAGTGATGTTTCTGCTTAACCTCTGTAATGAAGGGCTAATTTGAAAGGGAATACAGAGTGAACTTGCTGATCTAGAAACACTTGGTTCCATGTCCTGGCTGAGAACTGCCCTGGAGCAAGGGCTAGAAGGGAAGCGCGATGAGGAGAAGTGTGACGAAAGAAGCCAGGGCGCAAGCAGAGGTGCGGGGCTTTGCCTGTTGGAGGATCTCAGGACACAGAGAGCTTAGCTTGACCGACATTTGCCTTCTTCCAGGCTTCCTTCAGGCTCAACGCCAGCATTCTTTCTGACCTGCTAGCCCCCATGTTTCCTGCTCTGAACTGATAGAGTGCCTTTGGGAAGAGAGGCTTCAGAAAGTAGAAACCTCAAAGTAAGTTCGAAAGTAGAACTTGATGAAAGAGCAAACTGGGGAGGTGGCTGAAATGGCCGCAGTTTCATATTCTTTCACGCCTCTGAATGTGCTCTGTAATCTGTAGTGCTACTAAATGTGACCACTTCACATGTAAAAGAATACACAGGACAGCTGCCCTGTGTTAAATGTTGATTTTCTAGGTGAGACTTGGAGATAAAGGTTACTTGCAATTCATGTTTCCTTCAGAGAGACACTTTAAAAGCTTCGGTCACGTGGCAGAAGTGATAGAGAGTCTGTCTGCCTTTGGGTTGTGTTTCTTAAGTCTGTCTGATCCAACGCGTATTGTAATTTGTGTCTGTGAGAAAGTTAGAGAATGTCTGATCTGCATTAGGAGAGTGGAGGTTACCCAAAAAAAAGTCCAGTCATTGGACACTTCGTTTCCAGTGAAAGGAAACTGTCACACACGTGATGCCCTGCTAGGACAATGGCAGCAGCCATTCATTTAATAAACAGGCACTCATCGATCGCCTTGGAGAAGGGAATGGCAGCCCACTCGGCTACTCTTGCCTGGAGAATCCCATGGACGGAGGAGCTTGGTGGGCTACAGCCCACGGGGTCGCAAAGAGCTGGAGACGACTGAGCGACTTCACTTCACTTCAGATGAGATTTAGGCTTTTGAGTATGGTCACAGAAAGACCACAGCGTGTGCTGAGAAACTGGCCTTAGTCCAGAGAAGCTGGGAGGATGACCAGAGTTGAGACGGGGAGAGTGGAAAGAGCTGGGTAGGGCTGCACGCTGTTCCTGTGCGCTGCTCTGAGGGGTGTGCGCTTGATGAGTGACAGGCAGGTGTGAAGCAGGAAATTACGTAGTCAAGTCTGTTGCATTGAACCCGTGTTAGAGGGTGCCGTGCCACTGGCTGCTTCAAGTTAATACAGGGTTCTGTTTCAAGGGGAAGTTATGGTGGATTTGAACTGATGAGCTAGTATTTTGGTTTGGGCCATTCCTGCACATGTATTTCGGCCCTAAATGTCGTAGTGGTATTGAAAGGTTGTTGTTGAATTACGACGCCGGGATTCTTGGCCCCCGCAGGAGAAGAATTCAGTCCGGGGCCAGAGACGAGGCTTGATCGCTCAGAGCTTTTGTGTAACAAAGTTTTATTAAAGTATAAAGGAGATAGAGAAAGCTTCTGACATAGGCATAGAAGGGGGCAGAAAGAGTACCCCCCTGCCGGTCGTTAGCTGGATGTTATATAGTCACCAGCAGTCTGTTAATGAAAGAAAGGAATGTCTCAAAACTTAGAATGGCACCAAGGCCCCGCACCCATAAGATGTATTTTGGGATAATCTTGGCTCCAAATGGTTTATCTTGGGCCATAAAATGATTAACTTGAATCTTGAAGAAGGGCAGATCACCATACAAATAGTTTCATTTACATAGATTAGAGGAACAATATCGGAGTATAACATACTGGTTTATCAAGTAGGTTCTGAGCCCAAAAAGGCAAACCGACTTGAAGACATAGTTTGGGGTAAATGCATAGTACATTAGCATAGCTTAAGATAAACATTTCCATAAGAAAAAGGCATTGGTTAACTTCAGGTGAAACCAGGTATCATTATGGCAACACAGAATTTTAAGAGAAACCTCCTTTTAAATTTGTATAGAGAAGGAAAAAATATCGCTAGTTTGTTTCCTCCTGCCGCTTAAGGGAGATAAAATGTCTGACACTTGCAGGCTATTTCCTCCATTTGGAGACCCCTGGCCTTCCTGCCTGTTACCCTCTCATTCCCC
>SJYT01005549.1:11515-33224 GCA_006410635.1 Cephalophus harveyi
AAAAAATACAAAAATCCTTAGCGAGGGTTGATAGCCAACTAATCCACGAACCAGGACATAAGATACTAGTAGTACGGGAGCGAAGAGGCTGCTAACAAGGATAAGTTAGACCCAGTCACCTAGGTGTGCTGTTGAAATCCATCCTTCTATCCCAGCGTATGACTTCTATTTTATAGAAAAAATAGTGCCATCGGGTGGGAACGTCTTCATCTTAACTGATGACAACTCCATTCCTGTACGTGTGCGCATCCCCTTTCTCCTCCTCGCCTGTTTGGGACGGGGTTTCCTCCCTGAGGTTGGTCCTTCCCACCCCACTCCTCCCCGTGCCTGCAGCCCAGCCCCCTGGTGCTCTCCCCGCCCTCTGATTCACCTCTCCGCTGACCTCACCCCCGGTGGCTTTCAGACAGGCTCCAGCTTTGGTCTCTTCCTCTTGACCCTCCTGCCGCTAGTCATTTTCATATCGCTCTCTTCCACATCACAGCCAAGCTCTTGAGTAGTTTCTAATTTCTAATATGCTGATTGGCTGTTTGTATATCTTCTTTGGAGAAATATCTATTCAGATCCTTTACTAATTTTTTAATTGGTCTGTTTGTCTTTTAACTGTTGAGTTGTAAGAGTTTTTATACTCTGGATATTAGACCGTGTCAGATACATGATTTGCAAATATTTTCTCCCATTCACTGGGTTGTCTTTTCACTTTTTAAATAATGTGTTTTGACACACAAGTTTTAATTTTGATTGAGTTCAGTTTATCTGTCATCTTGATGTTTTTTGTGTCTATGACTGCCTAGTTCAAGGTCACACATTTTCACCTGTTTTCTTCTTCGAGTTTTCTTGTTTTAGCTCTTCTATTTGTCTTTTAATCCATCTTGAGTTAAATTTTTGTGTACAGTGTGAGGTTGGTATCTAAAGTCACTCTCTTCCATATGGATATTTTCTGGATAATAATATCAGTTGCTGGATGTTTAGTAAATCTACAGTATAAAGTGAAGCTTTCTGGTAAATGAAATGCGGCAGCTGTTATATGCCACTGTGAGTCTGAAGCTGTTTGCTGTCATAGCAAAAGCCGCCTAATGCGATATTCACACGCGTCCTAAGTCATTTTCTCTTGTGTAGTCCAAGAACAAATAGATAAATGGCACATTGAGCACTCATGTTGCCTAATAGCACTTGTTAGAGCTCAAGTTACATGATTTAGAATGCCGTCATGAAGTTCGGATCTGAGCTTCATCCATTTGAAGTTCATACTTTGAAAGTAACAAGCCGAGTGCTCTGCGCAGAGTCAGTACCTGGGCCAAGATGTCAGGCTGAGTCCTGCCCCCACATTTCTGTGATTGTTGTGTAACTGTGAGTCCACGGTGTTATCTGAGGTAGTCTCAAGTAAAAGAAACAGATGGTTTTTCACTAGGTGGCTGTGAAATTATAGTTTGGTAAGAAATCGCTTATCTGACACTATTATAGCAAGTGTTTGGGTGATTAGTTAAGAAAGTCAGTTTTTATAAGTATTCTTACAGAATGGTGCCTGTTGTCCTTAACATATGTGTACATTTGTTCTACATTGATGTGGCGTGAAATTCTTTTCTCTGAAAATTTGTCTGTGATTTAGATTTTTTTGTCGTACTTTAAGTTGAGTGAGAACCCTAAGGCATTTGCCGAGAATCTGGTGTAGAATCCTTCAAGATTCCTACGATCCTCCTTCCCACAGCACTGCCTGGCTCATGGTCATCTCATGTGTTCAATATAATTCAGCAAAAATCGTCTTATCGGTTTCTCAGTATCAGGTCTTTGCAAAGCACCTGCCTTAGTTTTCATGAAAACAGTTATCATTCTGTACTTATATTTTGTTGGTTTATACAATGTTTAATAAAATTATGTAATTTTGGTGGTAAGTATAAGTGGCCTTAACAAGTTTGGGAATCATCATACCTAATACTTGATAACTAAACAGCTCAGTTAGTACCGAAGTCATAAGTAGACAGTGATTTGCTGTCTGTATGCCTGTGTGCCTACCAGGGGCATTAGAATGTTATAAAGGGAAACCGGGCATAATGATTCTATGAACAATCCTTGGAAGTTGGTTTTGAAAGATTTTGAACATCTGTTCAGTTGAATACTCAACATCCATATAAAATGTCAGTAACAATACGTATTATGAAAAGACATTGAAGTTATATGTAAAAAGAGAAAAATAGCTTAGAAAAGGTTTATTAAGATTCTGTGTGTGTGTGTGCGTGTGTGTGTGCGCGCGTGTGTGTATGTGAACAAAGAAAAAGGTCAAGGGTTTCATTCAAGGAGGATCCTATAACACTTACCTCCTCCCATGGACACATGGAATAGTAGCTAAACATGGAATCGTTTCCTCCTCTGAGCAACTCCTGCACATCTGGCACATAGCCCACATCACAGTGGATAGGAAAGGCTGAGACCTGGGCTCACCGTCCACCCTGCTCCCAGCATGGTGACCCACAGCTGGAAGGCAGCTACCATCCCCAGCTGCTGCCTGAGAAGTGAAGGGCCTGAACCCTAAGCTTGGCACCCCTCCTTTAAAGACTTGCATCTGGGAGATGAGTCCCCAAACATCTACCTTTGAAAGTCAGTGGAACTGGCATCTGCAAGACCCACCAGGCTCATGATCTGAGAAACAGCTTTTGAAGGGCAGCATGAATTTGGTCACCCTCCTGGGGCCTGGCACAGGGACAGCAGCTGAAAAGGGCCCAGACTTTCTGTGAAAGAGGCTTGTTTATCTTAAAGCGTCAGCCTGAGGGGCCGACCTCTAATTTGACACTCTCTGAGGGCTTGGAGGCTGGCAGGAGCCGTCTTTGCTCTCTCTGCCTCCTTCCAGCGGGACAGTATCTCCTAGAAAGGAACTTGAGTGCTTGTCTGGTGCCCCGATGTTTGCAGTTGCTGCCCAGAGACAGCTCGAGGTCACCCGGCTTTGGTGGCCAGTGAGGCTCACGCTTGGAGGTCCCCAGTGTTCACTGCAGGATTATTTGCAATAGTCAAGACATGGAAGCAGGCTTAGTGTCCACTGATAGATGAATAGATAAAGAAACCATGATATATACACACCCCACACACAGAGGAATAGTATTCAGCCATGGAAAGGAAATAAACCTGGACCCCTGGTGGTCCTGAAAAGGAAAAGGTGAAATTTCACATAGCCTCCTGCCCGTTCTGCCTCTGCACCTCAGCTCGCTCCTTGCGAAGTCTGGACCACGCAGGTCCCGTAGTCACCGAAAGTGGGGACTCAAAACACTAGGAACTGGAGCTTATCTCGCCACTCTTGTCCTGCTCTTTGCAATTCCCCGGCCCCTGTAAACCTGCTTAATCATGCCTGTCCGTGTAAAGGTCAGGCCTCCCCCTCCCCATCTTGCCTGCTGTTCCCGTGCACACGAAAGTGCTCAGTTTAAACCAGCCTAATAGGGTAGCCCACTATAGTCTGTCTAGGAAAACTCTGTAACCCCTTTGGGGCTCAGAGCTTAGAGTGTTAACTGCTCTGGGCCTGCTGGCGTAATAGATGTGAGTTCTCCAACTCTCTGAGTGTGGTGCTTGGTTTCTCGATGACTGGTTTCTTAAGGATCTGCCTGCCAACGCAGGGGACGCAGATTTGATCCCTGGTCCGGGAAGATTCAACGTGCCACAGAGCAGATAAGCCGCTGAGCCACAGCGGCGGTGCCTGTGCCCTAGAGTCCATTGCCCGCAACAAGGGAAACCACCACAGTGAGAAGTCTGCAAACCGCAACACAGGGCAGCCCCTGCTCGCCCCCACTGGAGAAAGCCCGCGTGCGGCAGTGAAGGGCCAGCACAATCAGAAAGAGCAAATCACGATGCCTTCAGTAAAGGAGCCTGCCATTTGTGGCAACGTGGATGGACCTTGAGGGCATTGGTGCCACATGACATAAGTTAGGGAAAGACGGTCATGATCTCACTTTTATGTGAAATATAAGAAACAAAAATTAACTCAAAGGTACTGAGCACAGATTGGTGGTTGCTGGAGCAGGGGTTGGGGAATGGACGAAATGGGTGAAGGGGTCAAGTGGTACAGACTTATAGTTAGTTAGCTAAGTCATGGGGTGTGATGTGAAGCATGCTGACATAGTTAATAATACTGTATGTGTATTTGAAAGTTTAAGAGAGTAAATCTTAAAATTTATCATGGCAAGAAAAGGAAGTTTGTAACTGTGATGGATGTTACCTCATCGATCCTCACAGTGAAAATATTTGGGAAAAAAATTCCCGAAAGTTTCAAAACACAAAATTTGAATTTGCTAAAAACAAATAGTTGGCAACTATTTACATAGTATTTTCAATTATCTATATAACATTTACATTTTATTAGGTATTATGTAATCTAGAGATGATTTAAAGTGTATGTAAATACTGTGCCATTTTATATTAGAGACTAGGACATACTAGATTTTGGTGTCCTTGGAGGTCCTGTAAACAGGCCCCCATGGATGCTGAGGGATGGCTTTATTTATAGGTTGAAATTGTCACAGTGAGTATTTGTTGCTTTTAAAACTTAAGGGAAAATAAACTATTTCTGTTTTGAGAAGAGCCTATGTAATGTGTGTAGTTAAAAACAAATGGAACCCCTTTTAGGGTTTAGGCAGCAGCAGAGGATGCGCTTGCTCAGGGCCTCCCTCTTGGCACCTTGATGGTGTGTGGGCGCCTTTCTGTCCTGTGTGCTGACAGCAGTTAACTTTTCAAAGGAATAGAATGGTGTTTCTCTGTTATTCTTTTATTTTTATATGTAAGATGTGATATTGTTGCGATAATTCTTTTTTTCTGGCTTTATTTTCAGGAAGACTTTGATGTTGATCACTTTGTGTCTGACTGTCGGAAGCGAGTCCAGCTGGAAGCACTTAGAGATGACCTGGAGCTCTACTATAAGCTGCTTAAAACAGCCATGGTTGAGCTCATCAACAAGGACTACGCGGACTTTGTCAACCTGTCAACAAACCTGGTAAACTTGGAATGCACAGCCCTGCACACGTGCTGCACACTGTTTCCTCAGTCATGTTTATTCCTAGCAGCTCTGAGGCTTCTTAGAAACGTTTTAGTTATTTTTTCCCCCCAGAAACTTGAAGGGATTGCTAATCTTATTAATAAAGGAACTAAACTTTCTTGATACACATTTCTTGTTTTTAGTTTACTTTGATTATTTTTTGAATGACTTATTAAGAAGTGGTGAAAAGTAAAGGATACCAATACCAAGAATGTTTGTTTTTGTTAGTTGCTAATTGATTACCATGAAATCTCACCAGTTTAGACTAATTTCCAAGAGCAGATATCAACTCTTCTTCAGGAAATGTTTAATTTACTTTCAGGTACATGTGATAGCCAGAGATAGGTTGAGAAAACTTTGGCCAATATCAATCATTAAAAAGCCTATTTTTATACATTTTATAAAAATGTAGGAATTGTTTATAAGAAGCATATCAATTACTTGGAAAAGTTGTTTAGAAATACCTGAGTCTTCATAGTTGTGAAAGTCTGGTTCATATTTTGTTTTTAAGTCTGTTTGTCAAAAGACAAATGGAAAATAGCCATCTCTATGGGAATTTCAAGAAGCATTGAGAATAATGAGCCATATTTGCTTTTGCTTAGCCACACCACTCGGAGAAGGCAATGGCATCCCACTCCAGTACTCTTGCCTGGAAACTCCCATGGACGGAGGAGCCTGGGAGGCTGCAGTCCATGGGGTCGCTGAGTCAGACACGACTGAGCGACTTCACTTTCACTTTTCACTTTCATGCATTGGAGAAGGAAATGGCAACCCACTCCAGTGTTCTTGCCTGGAGAATCCCAGGGATGGCGGAGCCCAATGGGCTGCCGTCTGTGGGGTCGCACAGAGTCGGACACGACTGAAGTGACTTAGCAGCCACACCACTAAGATAAATGTTCCAGTAGGATTAGAAACCCTGAAAATTGTATTTCTATCCTATTTAATTTGGATTTTTCTAAAGGGTTGTAATAATGCTTAGGAGAAATGTAGTCCATCAGACTTTCATATCAGCTGGTTGAATATCATAAACAACAGAGATAGCTATTTTTCCTGTTAGTTTTTTAAGTCATTTAAAATTTCATCCAAAGGCAAATTATGCATAGGAATTTTTGATTTATTATGACTTTCCTTATTTTTATAATTCTTATATATCAATAGGTTTTTCACATTCAATGAGCAATATTTATGGCAAAGTAACATTTTTATTACTTAGTTCCTAGCAGCATGTAATTGTACAGAAAGAATAACCTAAGTCTGATACTGCTTTGATCATTAAGCATAGGCTTCACTGTTAATCCTGGCCCTGATGTGTTTGTGCTAACTTGCCTTTAGGTTGGTATGGACAAGGCCCTCAATCAGCTTTCTGTGCCTTTGGGACAGTTACGAGAAGAGGTTCTGGTAAGTCCCCAAATAACAGTAAACAGTCTACCATAACGCATATTACACTTGTTTGCCTTCTCCAAGAATTCTTTTATTAACCTGTTAGATGGTTGTCGTTGGTATTTTTTAATGTTCCCTGAATGATTATAGTATAATACTTTCAAAATGTAAATGATTTGCATGTGATATTACAACCTAAGAAACATATTTGGTTTGAAGATGGCAAATTCTCAAGAGTAGACGCTTTTAAATGTCAGGGAAGAGGAGAAGGGTATTTCAAAATTTAAATTTGTTAATACCACCTCACCCAGTGGTCTCCAGCTTAGAACTGGCTTCAGTCAGTTCAGTTCAGTCGCTCAGTCATGTCTGACTCTTTGCGACCCCATGAATTGCAGCACGCCAGGCCTCCCTGTTCATCACCATCTCCCGGAGTTCACCCAGACTCACGTCAATGAAAGTGAAAGAAGAGAGTGAAAAAGTTGGCTTAATGCTCAACATTCAGAAAACGAAGATCATGGCATCCGGTCCCATCACTTCATGGGAAATAGATGGGGAAACAGTGTCAGACTTTATTTTTTGGGGCTCCAGAATCACTGCAGATGGTGACTGCAGCCATGAAATTAGAAGATGCTTACTCCTTGGAAGAAAAGTTATGACCAACCTAGGTAGTATATTCAAAAGCAGAGACATTACTTTGCCGACTAAGAACTGGCTTACTTATATTTTAAAATTTTTCATTTTACAAGTATTTTCCCAGACAATATTTTATATGTAATTAGATTCGTGGACCAATTTATACCAGCCATTTAACCCCTGATGTAACTGAAGAATAATATAGATGTCATGTAATACCTAGTTTCTCTGAGAAAATCTCTCCCTTGGGAGTGGAACTGTCTGCTTCTAAGCCGTGAGAACAAGGACTTCATCCAGATGAACAGTGGAGAGGGAGTTTTGGGATCACCTCCAACAGACAATTGTGCCGCCCTGTCCCGCTCACCCTCTAGGCTGTGCTGGGCACCTGGACCTCCATCCTCCCTTAGCTGTGAAGCACTGCGCCATCACTTCTGCGTGTGTCAGCACTGGACCACGCCGGACCAAGTGGCCTTACGCACCGTGCCTCGAGACGGCAGCTGGCACACGCAAGGCTCTCAGCACATAGTGTGATAAAGAGGTTTTGCTTGGATAAAGCTGCAGGAATTGCAGGACAATGGGAATGTCAGGGCTGAGAAGTCCCGCGGAGGCTAGGCAAGAAAAAATTCGTAAAAAAGGTTAAGTTGTGAGCTGTGCCTCGAACTAGCAGATTGTTTGAAAGTTTGTGTCTTGTTTGAGTTTTACAAAACTTATTAAAGTGCCTTTTGTTGGAATGGAAAAGAAAGAAGTTCTTGGTCTGCTGCTGGATTCCACACCAGCCTCTGCGTGGCCTTCCTGCCTTCTTTTCAGGACTCCTCTTCCTTCTCCCAACCTGTAGCCATGACATTTCCCGAACCCCATCCTTTATTAACCCTCCACTCTTCCCTCTGAACTCTCTCCACTCTGCTGACCTGTGCTTGAGCTTCCTCGACGGCTCTCACACCTTCAGACTCTTGTCCTGCACTGCCAGCTGCCGGCCCCGCCTCCCGTCCCTTGCTCTCAGCTGTCTTTATAACCATCCTTCTCCTCAGCAACCATAGACCTCACCTGCCTTTTTATTCTCAACTCAAGAAGCTTCTCTGAGATTCTAAGATCATTGAGGGGAAGACTGTTTCTATCTAATTCATCACTGTATCCTCATTGGCTGACAGTTGGTAGACATTTCATGTTTATTGGATGAATTAATTCACTTTTCTATGAAATTTTTGTGATTTGTCTGGTGGTGGCTTAGTCACTAAGTCGTGTCTGACGTGCGGCCGCGTGGACTGTGGCCTGCCAGGCTCCTGGGATTCTCCAGGCAAGAGCGCTGGAGTGGGCGGCCACGTCTAGTTTATTCTAATCCTTTCTTTTACCTTGTTTTGGCCTGATTCTTCATGGTTTGTTTAATTTATTAGCTTCTGGTCATGTTTCTCCACCTGTGAGCTACCTTTTCCTGGCCCTTCTGTTCCTTACTTCTTGAGTCTTAATATCCTTAGAACAACATGGCATCGTGATGTATCAGTGCTTAAGGATTGCTTAATTCCTGATAGAATCTAGTCTAACATTCTCCTCAATCAGCCCTCCACCCGTTTATTTCTACTTCCCTGCAGAAGGAAGCCTGCCTTTCGAGCGGGTGTGCCCTCCAGCCCCGCGTGTGCCCTGAAAGCTCTGCCTCTCCACCCTCTGACTTCTGGCGACCCCTCCCCTCCCCCCTCGGCCTCCTCAGCTCTCCAAGGCAGACTCGGTTCCATCCCCTGTGCCAGATTTTCCTGTTCTTTGATTCAGATGATTCTTTCTGTTCTCTGACCAAGTATGACGGTGATTGTATATGTATTAGGTTGGCCAGCAAGTTCCACTGGTTTTTAAGTAAAAATAAAAGCACGGTTTTCATTTTGACCGAGAACGTTATTGAGCAGCGTGTTCACAGCTTTGTTCCACTACCTTCTGCTGCTTTTTTCAGGCAGCTTCATAATTCCATCTTCCCAAAACTTTTCATATTTTTGAGCAAAGAACTGTTGCGGGTGTCTCTTATGGTCTTCCAGGGAATTGAAATTTTTCCGTTAAGAGAATTTTGTAAAGACCAAAATAAGTGAAAATCTGAAGGTGCAATGTCTGGTGACTATGATGGATGAATCAGAACTTCCCGGCCAAGCTGTAACAATTTTTGCCTGGTCATCAAAGAAACGTGGTCTTGAGTTATCCTGATGCAGGATTGTGCGTTTTCTGTTGACTAATTCCAGATGCTTTTCCTCTGGTGCTGCCTTCAGTTTGTCTCATTGGGAGCAAGTACTTGTTAGAATTAATCATTTGGTTTTCCAGAAGGAGCTCATAATAGAGAATTCACTTCCAATCCCGCCATATACACAGCGTCACTTTTGGATGAAGAGCAGCCTTGCATATGATTGTGGTTCATTTTGCTTGCCCCACGAGCTCTTCCATTCCACATAGTTGTACAGTGTCCGCAGAGGAAGAGATGGTTGGATGGCATCATCGACTCAATGGACGTGAGTTTGAGCAAACTCTGGGAGACAGTGAAGGACAGGAAAGCCTGGCGTGCTGCAGTCCACGGGGTCACAAAGACAGACACGACTGGGCAACTGAACAACAACAGCAATCCAGCTTTCTCTCTCTGGTCACAATGTGTTTTATTTTCTTTTTTAAATGTAAATTTATTTATTTTAATTGGAGGTTAATTACTTTACAATATCGTATTTGTTTTGCCATACATCAACAGGAGTCCGCCAGGGGTGTACACATGTTCCCCATCCTGAACCCCGCCCCCCACCTCACAATTTGTTTTTAAAAATTAAACATTTTTGTTACTTTTAAGTAGCGAATTACCTGTGGAAATATGGTCAAGAAGGTTCTTTTTTCACTTCACTTATGTGGAGCCCAAACATCAAAATGATTCACATAACCAAACTGGTACAAATGATGTTCAACAGTTGATTTGAATATTTTGAGTGTGTTGGCCATCTCCTGCATGGTATAATATTGATTGTTCTCAGTTAAGGTCTCAATTTGATTGCTGTCAACTTCAACTGCTCATTTCAACTGTGGCAAAATCTATCCAGTTAGAAGTCTCCAGCACAGAACTTTGCAAGGCATTTTGACACTTCAGTCAGTCACATCACCTTCTCCATACACTGCACAAATCTTTGCATTTCAGTTGTATTTTTACCTTTCTTGAAATAATAAAGCATAATATGCAGAAAATGTTGATTCTTTTCTCCTTTAATATTAAAATGACTACACAAAAATTCAGTAGTCCTGATTTTTTTTAATGCACACTGATATGACAGCTGTCACAATAGAGTCTTACAAAATTATTTCTAATGAAACTAAAGACAGCCAAGCACTACTAGAGCCATCTTATGATAAAAAGTAAACTAACTTTTTTGCCAACCCAATATCATTATTCTTTTGGCTGTTAGTCCTGGCTTTATATGTGTCATTTCACCCTCAAATCATGAGTACCCTCAACAGCAGTTGTATTTGATATTAGGTATTTTTGTCAATATCTACATAATACTGGCCCAAAGATAATTAAGTTACATGGAATTTAATGTGTAAGTTTCATAATGCCACAAAACAATTTCTGCAATACGTTTTCTTTATTCTTTTAAAGAGTCTTCGGTCATCTGTCAGTGAAGGAATTCGGGCAGTAGATGAACGACTGTCTAAACAAGAGGACATTAGGAAAAAAAAGGTATCCTTGAGTGTCCTACTGTTAAACATGGGCTTATGGTAGCACCTTGGAGCTAATGGCACTTTCACGGATGCGGTGTGATATACTCCTCTTGGTACCTTTGCAAAGAGGAGTGTGGGGTCTTCCTTTCTCTTTAGGCATCAGCATTCAGCCAGGCTCCTGAGGGGTTCAGCCAGAGCTGGAGCCCAGGTCTTCTCATTCCTTGGCTGATTAAAGTCCTATTAATAAGAAGGGTGTGGTAAAGTAACTAACTGAAGAAAAAGACAAAGAATATTGCATATTCTTCTTGTGCTTTATTAATGACAGCATTAAAAATTTTTAATGTAGATTTCTTATGCTACATGCCAGCTAAAAGCCTCATGTCTACTCAACTTCTCACCATATGAAACTTTTCCTCCCAAAACTGTTTCTATGCTTCTAATTTCATGTTAACTTTTTAAAGCAGAATTTTAGAGGTATCCAAACGGGCACAAAATTAACATTCCTCAATTTTTCCAGAATAAGAAACAGTAATAACTGGTATCAGTGAAGCATTTTACAGTTTAACAGGCATAAAACTAATTTCTCAGCACCCTTGTAAAGAAGATATTCAAATTTTAGTGACTAGGGAGCAAGTGGGCCTCTAAGGCCAGCTCTTGCAGTGTTCTGCTGCAGGTTGAAAGACTAGTGTGTTGCTCTCTCATTCTGCCACGTTTGATTCTTCTGTTTCCACTTCGTAACTGTACCTCTGCATGTACTACTTTTAATTTTTAGCAGTTTTATGTTTTGGTTTTATTTTCTGACTTTAATGGTTATATATAATATATAATATTATATATGATATATATTTTCTGACTTTAATGGATATACTATAATATATATCCATTATTATTGGCTATAATAGGATTAGAATTTGAGACAATTGTCAGCTTTTGCCCAGAGATTTCAGGTGTGCGGTGCCCTTCTGGAAAGGCTGTAGGCTCCCTGAGAGCAGGGGCTCGGCCTATCCCGTCCCGTCGTGCCCTCCCTGCCTGGAACAATGTCTGGTGCACAGTAGGTGCTGAGTAACTATTCACATATTTTATTTTGTCTTTTTTTTTAAATTAATTTTTATTGGAGTATACTTGCTTTACAACGTTTCAGTTTGTGCTGTACAGCAAAGTGAATCAGTTGTGCAGCATGTCACATGCGCCCCCTCATGTCTAGATTCCTTCCCGTCTGGGTCGCCCCGAGCACTAAGCAGCATTCCCCGTGCTAGACGGTCGGTTCTGGTAACTGTTTGTTTAATGAGCGACTTTATATCTTTCTGTTCTTTTAAGGATGGGATTTTTTTATAATGCTCAACTTCTTTGATAATGTTGTGTAATAATGTCATTAATGAATTGGTGCTTAAGCATATAATTGTGTAAATAGGGTAAAGATGATCAGAAGCTACAGTTATAATATGAAAAAGGCTCATAAGAAGAAGAATGTAGTACCTGTAGAGAGGTTCGTTTAAGATAGGAAAAGAAAGGGATAAAAGTGTGGGAAATGAGAAAACAAAAAGCCTAGTTTGCTTCTTTTTTTAACTATAAACTTGCAGTAGAATATTGAAAATGTGCTTCTTCTTGACATCTAAAATTAAGAATTGCATTCTTGGGAATTCAGTTTTATGTAGAAGTATTCAAAATATAGAATGCCCTACATACCCTAAGTTGACTTTTTGCTTTGTATTTCCCTGTATTTAGAATGGGGAAATAAGACGATTAAGATTAAATATCATGATAACTTTTTTTCGCTTAATTATTATTTTATAGATATGCGTGTTACGGCTTATACAGGTTATTCGATCAGTTGAGAAAATTGAAAAAATCTTAAATTCTCAACATTCTAAAGAAACATCTGCACTAGAAGCAAGCAGGTAAGTATTTTCTTTACTAAATGTTAGAGTTGACTCATTGGAAAACACTCTGATGCTGGGAGGGATTGGGGGCAGGAGGAGAAGGGGACGACCGAGGATGAGATGGCTGAATGGCATCACGGACTCGATGGACGTGAGTCTGAGTGAACTCCGGGAGATGGTGATGAACAGGGAGGTCTGGCGTGCTGCGATTCATGGGGTCGCAAAGAGTCAGACACGACGGAGCAACTGAACTGAACTGAAGCCTAATTTTTCTTTTTTTTTTTTGTTAAAATTCATTTCTGAAAAAGAAGAAAAGCCAAGTCTGTGGTTCAGTGTTTTTGAGTGTAGCTTATGGAAGGTGGAGGGTGTGAGATGGTAAAGTTTATAATACATCCTTCTAAAGCCTTAGTGGTTATGGGCCACAGTTCCAATGCATCACTTCACAGGGAATCAGAGGAGTGTGCTTTTATTGCAAGAATTTTATCTTTGGAATTGCCTTATAGAAGCACTGGCAAAATTTTGTTGATCTTCAAGATATGAAATAGCTTTCATTTTCCTAAATTCATTTAGACCAAAGTAATGCCCAGAGTATTGCCACTTAAGTATCTTACCCTGCTAAGTAGCTTCAGTCGTGTCCGACTCTGTGCAACCCCAGAGATGGCAGCCCACCAGGCTTCCCCATCCATAGGATTCTCCAGGCAAGAACACTGGAGTGGGTTGCCATTTCCTTCTCCGTATCTTACCCTAGCATTAATTATATCATTAAGAAACAGGATAGGCACATTTAGTTAACATTTGTCAACAAGAAAAGAAATTTGTGAAATTAGAAAAAGATGACCATTTTCTTTGTTACATACTGCAACTGTCTTATCTTTCTAGTCTGAATTTTGAATCAGCCCAGTAGGTGAGTGACTCAGAAAATGCGTAGCTCATGCCAGCACCCTGGAAGCACCGTGGTGCCATGGACGGGTTTGTGCTGTATATCCCACCGGGCAGCCCGAGCCGTGGAGCTCAACTCTTGGTGGCCCCGACAGTGGGAGGCTGATGGGAACTCCTGGCAGGGCTGTGGCGCTGAGGGACCGTCAGCCCGTAGCTGGCACGTAGTAGGCCCTCAGTGCGGTTTAGTCGCTCCGTCATGTTCTCTTGTTGTGACCCCGTTTGGTGGGTCATCCCTTCTGGCCCGGCCAGGGGAGCTGCTGGTCTCGACCGTCCCAGGTCTCGCCCTCAGCCACCTTTGCAGCTCCTGCCGGCTTATCCTCACCGACGTCCACCATGCCTGCCTTCCTGTTTTCTTTCCATTTTTGCCCGTTCCTACTCTTCCTTTGACAGAAATGCGTCACGATGTCTTTTTCTATAGTCCTGTTCCTTTGTGATATTCCATCTTTAATGTAATTGATATTATGCTGTTTCTTGCTCAGAATCACCTTCGAGGACTTTTCAAAAATTCAGTTCGGCAACTTTGCGTTGTAGAGGAGGGAAAGCCAGGGCGGTGTAACGTGAATAACAGGGCAGAGCTCGAGAGCGGGAAAGGGAGTTAGAAATGAAGAAGGCCCTGAACAGAGAGACCGCGGGAGGAGCTGTGAACACCCGCACCGGCCTGGCCACTCGTGCCTCTCGGCTGGACCCTGTGGCTGGGCCTGGCAGTGTCAGGGGCTGACGCTTACCTGTTACAGTTTTCCACTGTCCTCGAACATGCTGTAAAACCTCATGGCACAAAGGGTGCTATAGCTTCTCCCTTATAACAAGGGGGCTATGGAAAAGCACAATGAAAGCATCAGGATTGCTGATCATGTGATATATTCTTGGAAATTAAAAACCTTTAGGAACTAACTCTTTTTAATTGTCTCCACTAGCCCGCTTTTGACTGGACAAATTTTGGAGAGAATTGCCACAGAATTTAATCAGTTACAGTTTCATGCTGTTCAAAGCAAAGGCTTGCCTCTTTTGGACAAAATAAGACCAGTAAGTGTTGGTTTAGATTTTCACACTTTAGGAAGTTGCTAAATGGTACAGGCAGACCTTGTTTTATTGCCCTTAGATTTATTGTGTTTCACAGATATTGCACTTCTTTTTTTAAAAACATTGAAGGTTTATTGCAACTCTGCATCAAGGAGATCTATCACCATGCCAGCACCCTTTTAACAGCACTTGCTCACTTCACGTGCTGTTATCTCTGTATCTCATTCTGGTAGTTTTCACAGTATTTCAGACCTCCACCAGCAGAATGATTATAGCTTACCGAAGGGTCACATGATGACTGCATTTTTTAGCAATAAAGCATTTTTTAATTAAAGTAAGGTCTGTATCTTGTGTTTTTGACATATAATGCTTTTGCAAACTCAGTACACTGCATGTAGAACAGTTTAAACATCCCCTTTATATCTGCTTAGAATCCAAGAAACCGCCATAACTGGCTTTATTGTGATAGTAGTCAAGTTATTGTGGTGACCTAGAACCACACCTGCAGTATTGCCAAGGTATCCTGTATTGTTCTGACAGTTGTTGATCTGCAGGATTTTGAAACTAGCTCTGAATTTTCTCTTTCAGTTTTTGTTTTTTAGGCCCCTGCCTCCTAATGTGTTGCACATTATAGATTTTGTGTAAAGACACAGGCATATTCTCTGAATTATAAGGGTAAAATTAATTCTAAATTTCATGTAATTGACACACTATATGATTTAGTCGGAATTAATTTATCCAAAACTCTTGATTGGACTTTAGAATCATGATGTTTATCAGATTTACTCTGTAACTTAAAAGAACCTCATTCTGAAGTAATATCTAAATCCTCCTTTGATACAGCCAAGATTAACTTACAAAGAGATGTGAGGAGGAGGAGAGATTCATTGTTACTCTCCAGAAAATGTTAATATTTAATTTTACATGTCTTCTGTTGGAATAAGAAATGTGTTATATGTGTGTTTGGATCTTTAGAAATTATTACAACAGGAGCTTTTTAACCTGTCTTTCTTGCAGCGTATCGCTGGCATTACAGCCATGTTACAACAGTCACTGGAAGGCCTCCTATTAGAAGGTCTTCAGACTTCCAGTGTCGATATTATTCGGCACTGCTTACGGACTTACGCCACGATTGACAAGACACGGGACGCAGAGGCGTTGGTTGGTCAAGTCCTCGTGAAGCCATACGTAGATGAGGTTTGTGTACTGTTGGATAAGGCCTTCGTTCAGCAGATGTTCATGGAGCATCTGCTCTGTCTTGGATGCTTTACTGGGTGTAGGGGGTAGCTTAGAGGCCTTTCTGTAAAGATTCTCAGTTACTGTAGTATCATCAGTTGTGAGAAGAGGTTGGTCCCTGGTGGTTACAACCAGCATGTAGGAGCCAGGCACCTTCTCAAGTGTTTTTAGTGATGCTATAGCCCAGGGATCATGTTAATTTGGAGAAGGGTCTTGCCTAGGGAGAAGGAATGTATCAAAACACTTTCAGGTCAGTTTTATGGTATGTAAATTATTTGCCACTAAATTCCTAAAATGAATTTTTAACTACTGGTCTAGTGGGTAAAATGGAGCAAGTAAGCAGATACCAAAACTGCAGTGTTGCTGGTAAAGGAGCCGCTGAAACCCTGACCGTGGAAAGCCTGTGCTGAGGGGTGTCTTCACAGAGATGTGGCCTAAGTCTGGAATACTGAGGAGTCTCTTAGCCAGGAAGGTGGGAGGGAGGAAATAGTCCCTGATGCAGGACTTTCATAGGCAGATTAGCAGCGTAATACCGTAAGTCCAGAGCCTGACTATCCAGTGTCCTTCATCTGCAAGGATACAGGTAAACTTTGGAAAGTAAGCATATTCTTCCTTGGAGCAGCCAGAATATAAACTGTACCACATGAAGTTGCCAGTGCTCAACATTTTCTGAGACACAAACACGGCAGCTTCATCTGGTTCAAACTGGTAAGAGTCACAAGCCCACCCTCAGTGTTGGCAGGCTTCTTCAGTCCTCTCAGCGTGGATGCTCTTTCTGTCCAGTAAGTACAAAGCCCTGCTCACTGTGGCTTTGGGATGAAAGTCTCCCGTTTACAAATGGAGGAAATGGAATCTCATTGATACAAATGAAATTTAAGGATTAACTTCAGTAACCCTTTCAGCTTTTATTAGAGTCACTAAACATGATGGCCTGCCGGTCTCCTCTCTCCCTGCCCTGTCACATTGCATGTCTAACTTGGTAAGAATGAGACAGGCAAGTCACCTGCGTTCTCTCTTTATCAGTGAGTGAGAATCGCTACTGACTGATGCCCTTTTTTTCCGTTGAACTGAACCTAATGTGCTAAATTAGAGAAACATTTGATGTTTCAGTGGCATATTAAATAAACTAAGGCCACATTTTAATTTTTTTTAATTCGTATACTTATCTTGTCATTAACCTTTTAACTCTCAACCTTAACACAAAAGATAATAAAGTAAACTAAAATATATATTTCCATCTTTCTCGTCTCACACCTTCCCCTGATCTAAATTATGGTGGAAGAAAAGGCCCAGGTCAGTACGGGGGGGCTGTTGTTATGGGAAACTCGTTTTGTTTTGTTTTCAGTCTCGGGAGGGAAGGAGGCAACAGGGCTTGGCTTTCCAGCTTCGGGCCGGTCTCTGCCACCCCGCCTGTCTCCCCGGGTCAGAGCTGTGCTTCCACGTCCTGAAACTAGTTCTGAGTATAGCGGTTACTGTAGAGACGTGTCAGCTGGGGAGGGGGCATGCGGACGCGCACTTCTGCCCTGTCTCAAAGGTCAGTACGGGGGGCTGTTGTTATGGGAAACTCATTTTATTTTGTTTTCAGTCTCGGGAGGGAAGGAGGCAACAGGGCTTGGCTTTCCAGCTTCGGGCCGGTCTCTGTCACCCCGCCTGTCTCCCCGGGGCAGAGCTGTGCTTCCACGTCCTGAAGCTAGTTCTGAGTATAGCGGTTACTGTAGAGACGTGTCAGCTGGGGAGGGGGCATGCGGACGCGCACTTCTGCCCTGTCTCTGTTTCTCCTGTAGTGTGTGCTTCACGCCTCTCTGTTAGACGCTGTTTAAACGGTGCTGTTCGTTTAACAGGTGATTCTGGAGCAGACTGTCGATGGTCATCTGAGCGATCTCCAGCTCCTGTATGGTAAACTCTTGGAGCTCGTGCCCCATCACTGCCGCCTCCTCCGGGAGGTCACAGGAGGGGCCGTGTCAAGGTAGGGCGAGCAGCTCTCTCAGCGCCCGGCCCGCGGCTGCCGCAGCCTCGCTTGCGCCTCGCTTGCGCCTCGCTTGCGGCGGGCCCCCTGCACTCCCCTGGGGAAGCGTTAGCGGGGCACCTCAGGGGGGCGTGGGCCACCGCCTCGGAAGGCCATCGTCTTAGAAGGAAACTGTAGTGAATAGGGCAGAGGTAAAGGGAGCATCTTTCTGAGTTCACAACCCGTCCTTTCCCCTTTTCTGTACTTTTCTTAAATTACATGTGAAATAAAAGTTGGTTTCCTTACATTGTTCTAATGTTGTAATCTGTTCATAAATATCAATTCAGTTTAATTCAACAAGTTTTACATTAATTGTGGTTAAAGTCACCTTCAGCGTTCCCTCCTCTTGCCTGATTTCCACTCTTTCAGCTTTGTTTCATAAATACCCAACTGCCTTTCACCATCACCACTGGCCTGATCCGGGCCTTTGTCATAGTTTTATCCGGAATAGCAGGATCTGCCCACCTCCTCTCCCTGCCTCCGCCCTCTCCCTTCTCACCCTGCCCCTCTGCCCTCGGGCTGCCGCCTTCACCCGCAGTGCTGGTATCTCGGCGCTGCCTTCTTCCTCGCGCTCGCGGCTTCTTGTTCTGACCGGGGAAAGTCTGGGCTGCTTGGTGCGGCATACGCGGCCCTGCGCGCCCTGGCCTCCGCGGGCCTTGCGTGTGGCGCTCTGGGCTTCCCTTGCTCCGCTGGCCCCCAGCAGACGTTTGGTGGGTCTGTGTTTTTCCTCAGAGTCCTCTGCCTTTCCCTTTGTTTTTGTTGACCTGTCATTCCGTGTAAAGCCCCAACTTAGATGCCACTTCCTTCAAGAGACCACCTTTCATCCTGAAGTCTAGCTTTAATCCTGTTCTCTGCAGGCGATCGCATGTGGCTTTCACTTCTGTTGAGGACTGATTTCCATCTTAACAGCTTGCTCCCATCCTGCACAACCCATACTCCCCACCCTTGGCACAGTGTCTTAAGACAGCAACTATCCAATGTTTGTGAAATGAAAGACTCAGTCAGTTTGCAGCATTAGAAAGGCAAATAAAGTCCCTTTCTTCATGGAGTAAAAATTATTTTTAGTCTTGAATTTTTTTTTTTTGAAAGGAGAAACCTGGGGAATAAATGTGCTGATAGACGGTGAAGTGCCCTCTCTGTTTCCACTAGATGATTTCAGAGGAAGCTTTGTTTTGCCACTCTTGTTTAATGATCATGAAGATTTAGTTGGATTTGGATTTGGGGTAAGAATTTAACAGAAGTCATCATGCGAAATTAAAGAGGCCACAGTAACAAAACAGCCAGCCGTGAGACCCGGCAAGCCTGGTCTTGGTCCTGAGACGTCAAGGCTCATGTCTCGCGTTTGTTCTTTGCCGCGGTTTTCAGTGTGGCAGAGCTCATGCAGAAAGCTCAGAAATTTGAGTATCTAGACTGTACCTGGGTAGGGCATCTGCCTTTGCTTCACGCCCCATCATCTTGTTGCCCTGGACCCTCCCTTGCTCAGCATCTGCCTTTGGGTGCTTTGTATACCCGGCAACACCAGTGATGTTCAGGAGTTATTTTCCAGAGAACGTAAATTAGCCTTTCTAATTGTTGATCTTGCAGATTTAAATTTTCTTTCTGAGGCTTTAACTGTATATTTAGTTTGGAAATGAGGTGATCTTGTCATTCATTGTTGCTCATATTATGTGCATTTGTATTATAAAATCTTCAATTTTGTTCTCTCTTCCTTGTTACAGCTAGTTCTTATTGTGATTAAAAGTATATGATATGATACGTGGAATTGGGTATGTGGGACACAGGCATCTCCTTTCCCTCATCGAATGTAGAGAAGATTACCTTAATACCGAGCATGTTAACAATGCAGCAAAGTGGGTAGGTCAGTGAGATGGTGTTGTCTAAAGATATTTCCAGATTTTTAAGTACAGAGAAACTTAAGGAACCCACCTTTTTTATTTATGTACTGTGTATTTGACACTATTAACATAGTATTTACTATATGCTGCTGCTATTGCTGCTACTAAGTTGCTTCAGTCGTGTCCGACTCTGTGCGACCCCATAGACGGCAGCCCACCAGGCTCCCCCGTCCCTGGGGTTCTCCAGGCAAGAACACTGGAGTGGGTTGCCATGTCCTTCTCCAATGCATGAAAGTGAAAGTGAAGTCGCTCAGTCGTGACCGACTCTTAGCGACCCCATGGACTGCAACCCACCAGGCTCCTCTGTCCATGGGATTTTCTAGGCAAGAGTACTGGAGTGGGGTGCCATTACCTTCTCCGGACTATATGCTAGTAAGTGCTAAATGCTTTACAAATCTTATTTCATATAATGACCCTATGATTTTAAAGATGAGGAAACCAAAACACAGAGAAGTTAAATGACCTGAGATTTGAACTGAGGTGCTATGGCTCCTGAGAGCATGATTTTATCTCAGTGTTCTCTCTCACCTAAGTGTGTGAATTAGAAACTCAGAATTTGGCCTTTTTGCTGACAATGCAAAATGAAGCATGTGCATATGAAAACCATGAATGTTATCAGTTTTCTTTATTAAGATTTGTAATCCAGATTTTACATGAAATAAAATTTTACATTAGACCTGAAGATAATCAGAGATAGCTGAGTCACAAAGCTGTTAGTAATTGGTAAATCAGTGTGATTTACAGTGTTTTAGAGTTGAGTGGGGAGAAGGCAATGGCAACCCACTCCAGTGTTCTTGCCTGGAAAATCCCACGGACAGAGGAGCCTGGTAGGCTGCAGTCCATTGGGTCACTAAGAGTCGGGCACGACTGAGCGACTTCACTTTCACTTCACTTTTATGCATTGGAGAAGGCAATGGCAACCCACTCCAGTGTTCTTGCATGGAGAATCCCAGGGACAGAGGAGCCTAGTGGGCTGCCGTCTATGGGGTCTCACAGAGTCGGACATGACGACTTAGCAGCAGCAGCAGCAGCAGCAGAGTTAAGTGGTGTTAAGGTTGAATACAAAGATTGCTTTCCTTGTGGTACTAGATTGCTGTTTTTTCAAGATAGCGTATAAACATGGTAGCCCATTTTAGGGGAGAAAGCTGTGCCACGGCACGTCAGCCTAGTTTTCCATTACCCTTGACCCCAGCTGTCTGCTATGTGATAACTGTAGGAGTCGGGACACAGAGGATGTGTCAGACTCTAGGTGAGAATGAGACCAAGGAGTGAGAGAGAAGTTTGGGCCTAAAAACAAAATAATTGGCAAATACAGTTGTTTTTAAAAGGTCAAAGTAAATTTTAGGCTGAGGAACTTTTATTTTAATAAAACACCACAATGGAATTTTGCTTTTTGTAAGTAGATGTTTCTGGTGTATTTGACTGAAATTTTTCTCTTATCTTACAGTGAAAAGGGCAATACTGTTCCCGGCTATGATTTTTTGGTGAATTCTGTCTGGCCAGAAATAGTACGAGGATTAGAAGAAAAATTGCCCTCGCTGTTTAATCCTGGGGATCCCGATGCGTTTCACCAGGTACCTTCCCTTCTGTGGTCTGGACTCGTGGCAGTGCTCACCTGCGATGATCGTGTCTTTTTTGCACAGTCTTGGTTCTGTGGTTTTTTGAAAATCACAATCTGAGTTGCGGAGCCAGTATTTACCTTAAAAATACAGACATTGTTTTATTCCCGTCATAGTCTCTGATACTTTGGGGACTAAGAATATTTTTTAGAAGGTAGAATTCAGTCGAGAAGCAATTATGACTAGATATGGATGTTTTTTATCTAAATTTTAAAAAAGATCTTAAGGACCGTTGAAAACATCTCTTCACAGTTGTTTTCGATGAAAAACTAAGTTTGTAGAACTCTGCTATATCACTTTGAAGGAAAACAAGAAGTACTAATTGGATCGTTTCATCTAAAACAACTGTAAAGAGATTTATATAGTTAGTGTTATAATTATTACTGTAGTATAAAAGTATGCTATATAATTTGAAAGATAAGGAAGCC